>LBNU01014483.1:65261-87994 GCA_014162995.1 Artemisia annua
AGCTGTCTCGAAGAGCTAGGATGATCAATAGGTGAAGCAGGTAAAGTATGTGGGCCATGACTCCAGGCCGATGATGAGTCAACAGTAGAACGCTGAACAATCACATAAGGATCATCTGGATATGGAAGAATCTGAGTCTGAGCTAGTCTCGGAGGACTAACAAGGATACTCTCAGCAACGTCAATACTAGTCGAAGGCATGTCTGTGACAACGGCGTAGGGATAGGTGTAACAGTTTCAAAATAAATCGAACGCACATCTAACGTAAAACTCAACGATATAATTTCTAAATCAAAATACCGCATTATTCTAATCACGCATAAAATCGTAAAACCGCTTAACTCAATCATCATAATAATCGCAACTCAATATCCAAACAATATCCCCACACGTATATATCATGTCAATCAATAAATCAAAATCATCGCAATAATCATAGTGAAAAATTCCAATCTCAACTTAAGTTCTCGCATCTATCTCAAATAATCATCTCATAAATTCATATCGTTCAAAACTTATCTTAAATGAAGACTTCGGCTTGGCAGCTGGCAGGCGTTGGTCGAGGATCGATGTTTATATAAGAAAATGGTTATAGTTTAGGTTTAATATGTACCTAGTTCTCTATAACCTTGGCTCTGATACCAATCTGTAACACCCCCAAAATTCGTACAGCGGAAGACTTACAAGCTTTCAGGGTGCTACGGGAAATTGGTATCATCACAAGAATAGATAACAAGATAACATAGATGCAAATGTAAACAAGGTCAACGTAAAGTTAAAGTTTACATTCATCCAAAAATCTTTTAAAAAGGAAAGCCCATAGTTAATAAAAGTAGATAGGTCCAAATAAAATAACATCAGAGTTCCATCGATATCTCAACCCAAGCCAAGATCCAAGCAGCTTAACCGTTGTCCAAGTAGTGAAAGCAAATCCTAATTACCTGAGAAATACATGCTTAAAAGGGTCAGCTTTCGCTGGTGAGTTCATAGGTTTAAAGCAAAATCAATACGGGACCTGAAGAATTTTAGCGCTATGTGTAACTAGGATAGGTATAGACTCATAATCACAATCTCAATCTCAATCTCAAACAATCAATCGTTTATCATCTTAGTAAAGATGAATGGTTATGGTGAGCAGGCCTCTCAGCGGTCACTAGTCAGGCTACAGCAGGAACCACCCAAGTCTGTCCCGAACCTAGGCCGCGATAGCGTCTATTCCAAACTAGGGTCAAGCGCCCTAGCTCTAGGTCAACGGCTACCTCCGTCTATCCTAAAACTAGTCCACACAATAGCAAAACGAAACAGTAGCAGGTCCAAGAAAACAGTAGCATGTATTCTCCCCCAATTTAGGAAAACCATTAAAATGATTTAAAATACGAGTAAAAGTGGGGCTATGAAACTCACCTCGATGTCGTAAGCACAATTCAAGATAGATATGTAATAGCAAAAGAAAGCAAGACTAAGACTTCTCAGCAACTATGACTCGGCACGACCTATACATATTTAGAACTCACTTAGCATATATAACTTTCTCGAAATCGATTACTTCCCGTAATTCCCGAGTATTTTCCGTTTATTTATCCAAAGAAAACATTCTTTTAAAAGAAGTTGTAGTCATCGTTTGGTATCGTTCGGTATCGTTTGGGGTGGGTACTAGAGACGAAGTCCCGACTCAAATGAACTCACGCCAAATAATTCATCCAATCATATCATATAAGCATATCCCAAAAGAAATCTCTTAACGGCATATATCACGAAAGTCAAATAATCCACATTGCACGTAATAGCATAAAAATCATATAAGAAGTCATCAAATAGCACGCAAAAGTCAAGGTCAAAAGATATGACCTCATGGATCGATAAGTCATCGCATAAATGGTCGACGGCTCATTAAATTCGTCAACTCAATAAGTCCAACCATTTGTCGATCTACTTATTACCCCCTTTTAGTTATATCATTAGTCGTAGGATGCATTTTTCGTCAACATAACCACTTAATATCCTTGTCGGGCTCCTATTGGGCTCGTCAGTCCAATAGGTCCAACAATAATATTAATGGCCCGTTATCGATAAATAAATCCGTAACTTACTCAAAATAAGGTCAAATATTCGTTACAAAAGAAATAATAAGCTTTGGACTTGTATAGCGTGTGCTCGAATATTTAATAATTCATTTCGAACACCACAATTGGTTTTGAACCCATAAGGATCCATTTTTAAAGACTTTCCGTTATTAACTCGTAATATAAATTCGTTATATATTTATTAAATAAGGTCCCGATAAATATTAATCTAACTTAATAGTTAATAGTTATCGATACGTTATTATTTTTATTTATTACGTTACCTATTTATTATATAAGTGAATATATATACATATGCTTTCACATATATATATATTTAGACTTATATTATATATACGTTTAGCGTAATAAATTATATTAACGAATTATTATTTATTCGAGTCCACGTGTCCGAGTCATGACTTCCCGGTCCACATAACTAGTCCAAGTCCAAAATCTCATGTAACGGCATTGTTGAAGCCAACCAAGACTAGGGAGTCTAGGCGACCTCAACTTGCACACAATAACGTCATAAATAATCAATCCAATAAATATATCCCGATATCCAATCACACTTTCCAAACTTCAATAACGCGAGGCCGACTACGGCTCTCGTACTAATCCTATCTCCGTCATACTAAAAGTTCACAACCTTATAACTCCATATTTCGTAACCAAGCTTCCATGTCAATAACACATCACAACAAACGTTAGTCGCAATATATATACACATAACCATCAAGTTCACATAATTCATATAGCCAAATTATCAACAACTATATTAATATATCGTCAACAATCATTTATACCAATTAATCCACATAAGTATAAACATATATATTCCGTCACTTCCAATATTTTACCATTACCAACTAATTTACTTACCGCAAGTTCCACAAAGTTATATATAACTTCCATTAATCACAACCATTAACCAAACTATTCACATAATTAACCAATTAACACTAATCGGCTACTAGGACCAAACCTTGACCATGTGGTCTCGGCTTTGACCCCTCAACGAGCCAACCCACCCTAGCCATGACCTTAGGGTCTCGGCGTGGGCATCCCTTGGCTAGGCCAAGGCTCGTACGCGGCTCAAACACCCAAAACAACAACAACATCACAAAAACCTTAATCTATAACAACCAAAACCAAGTAAACATCAACCAAATTCATAAAACTAGCCAAACAAACATCAAAACAACAAAACCCATCAAAAATTCGTGGGTTACCCACGACCCACAAATAAATCCGAATACCAAACATACCCAAATCGATACCAACTCGTTAGTTTCATGATTTTATCAACCAAAAGTCATTAAAATGTGAAAACCCACTAATCTTTTTCACCCAATCATGAAGAAACGTCGGGTTTGACTCGTACCAAAGTCAACCCATGCGTAAAAACGCATTTCTCACCTTTTCCTTTGTAGATCTATGAACTAGAAGCAAAATATTTGATGGATATGTAAAAATGGCGGCGGTGGTGATTAAAAACAAGGGTTTAGAGTCGTTTTTGGAGCGCGTGAGTTACACTAGGTGAAAGAGGAGATGTTTTTGAGTAAAGTGGTGGTGATGGTGGAGTTTGGTGGCGGCGGTGGTGACGGGTTGTGTGGTGGCCGGCGGCTAGCAAGAGAGAAAGAGAGAGATGGGTGTTGGTGATGATAAGGATAAAATGAAAATAGATTTAGGGTTAGGGTATTAGTGGTGTGAGTTTATGGAAGTGGCAAGACAAGTCCCTTAAGTTCCCATCTTTATAAACTAATGAAAATGGAATACCCAAATCTTTTATTTTTCTTACATCTCTCCCGACATATATTTTATAAGGTTTATAAAAATTATCGGTCACCACACCAAGTCGTTTAATACTCACCGTTCATATTTAGAAATAATTCTTCGTAAGTTAAAATAGTTCGTTTAGTGAATAAATCACTTCAAAACGTTTACCACTCACGGCTCATAAAACTAAATCAAAAACTCGAAATCACCGTAACCGTTATTTATAAAATACGCATCACGTTAGAGTTCCTAGTGCCAAGTCATATAGTGCCTATAACGAAGTACTCAAATAGCCTAGCTATTACGTAACGAAATGTACGTTTTCTCATAAATTCCAAACTTTTCACACGATATACTCAAAATTCTATAAAATTATCGATAACTCAATTCTCATGTTTATAAAAATATAATGCGGTGAATTTAGAAAAGGTCCCAAAATTACCGGTTGTCACAAAAACCTTACACGTCGCTTACACAAGATTTCCGACACAAAGCTAGATGTCGAGTTCTTTTACAAGGGTACAACCACTCCCGTCACACTATGTATTTTAAGGCCTAAAATACTAACCGATCACAACTTGAACATACACAATCAAATGAAGTATAAACTACACGAAGTCTATACAATGCTAAGTTAACAAGTCTTGCAATGTTATGTTGAATACTTGTAACTTTGATATGAACTTGTGAACTTCTTTGCTACAAGAGAGCTTCACATAAAATGAAAATGTTAATAGGTTAGATGAATGATGTATGTGTAAAATGTAATGAGAAGTGATGGGTGAAATCTTGCAAGTGGCTTGGTATTTATAGCCAAACCAACCAGCAGTCTGGCAGATCTGGCGGAACCTTAGAATGGGTTCCACCCATATACCCTGAGGGTTCCGCCAGGTCTGACAGGAAACTTGCAAGAAATCTTTCCCAATCAAGTAAGGTCACATCAAGTTAGTCAAACACACAATTGTATAAGAGGTATTAATTGTGTGTAAGAGGTATTATGGAAAGTCAAACACACAAGCTTTCCATAAATGCATGATGTGATGTTTTATATGAAAATGAAAATATAACATTTACTATATTAAGAAATATGTAACTGCAATGTTTTAAATGAAAATGTAAATGTAGCAAAAGTCTAAGTGAAAATGTAAATGTATGCAAGACTTAAACTATAATTACGTTTTACTTAAAACTAAAGTTTACACTTTATCGTTAACAAAACTTAGCAAAGATCGTAAAATATAAATAACTTTTTTAGGCGATATTTGTATTAACACACCTAACATGCTTTATAACACAAAAATTACATTTAAAACATGCCTCTTCTACCATAATAAATTTGACGGATAACTTGCAATCTAAAATTGACAATTAAGAGTGACTATAATAAAGGAAGAAAAAGAAATGGTCATTATGAGATTATAATCAAGCACAATCACAACTCATATAGGATCAACCAATAATGCAAACAAGTAGAAAAGATGTCATTCCAAGTAAAATTTAACTTTTCAAAAGTCAAAGACAAGAAATGAAAAAGTCTATACTACTAAAAAAATAAAGGGAAAAGAAAAATAACTAAGAAAATAAAAAATCATACTTCTATAAATGGAAGTCTCCCAACATTTTTCTTAATGGGACAAAGGCCTCCAAACAAGCTCTAGGATTGATTTGGGTGGGAAAGAGCATCCAAACGCTCAAGAATATGTTTTAGAGCAAAGCGGGTTTCATCATGGACTTGGTGAAGCAACATTTTGATGCTTTCACCCATTTTGACCATATGCTCACATTGTGAGCAACCATGGTGAGGATTGGGTGTTAATGGATCATTTGATGATGGTGGTGGTGGTTGGGTGTTATTGGTTGCTTGAGTGGAAGATGGGTTTGGAATGGAGTCAAGCAAGGTGGTTTGAATTTCCATTGCATGATGAAGGTGATTTTCTACCATCCTCTCAATTTCCTCATAAGAGGGGAAAATGGACTCAAAGGATTGGGATTGGTGGTTTTGTTAAGTTGGATGATCATTGAGTTCAAAATTTGGTTCTCCATATAGAGGACCATGAATGTCTTTGAAGAGTGGGTGAAACAACAATGGTTGTGGTTGGTTGAAGGCTTGTTGTTGTGGTGGAATTTGATCCAAAGGCTCATTGGGCTCAAACAATGGCCTTTGTTTTTCATTAGATACTCGTTCAATTGAATTAAACGAGTGCAAAGGAGGTGGATTGGTGGATCTTGGTGGAAGATCTTCAAAGTCTTCTACAAACGGATGTGGTGATGTTGGTGGAGACCCAAATAGCTCCATTGGTTCAAGTTTAGGTAATGTAGGTGGTGATGGAGACTACGATGGTTGGGTTGGTGCGGGTGGTGGACTTGGATCAACAGGTGTCTTAGTTGGTGGTGGAGTGGTGAGCTCATTGGTATGTTTGGGTGATGGAGTGGGAGTTGCAAGGTTTAAAAAGTGTTCACTTTTGATGGGTGAGGAGAATTCATCCGAAGATGATGAGCTTATGGTGATTGTGTTGTGGGAACAAATTGGTTTGACACTTATTCGGGCGGTTCTCCTAATGGGTCGAGATGGAGTAGAGGTGATTGTTGACTTTGTCATTGTCAAAGTTGTGGTTTTAAAGCTTAAGAGAAGGGATTTTGATGGTGATGGTGTGATTTGTAGTTTTGCAAGATTGTCAAATTCATAGAGTGGAAGAGATGTTGGAAGGGGTGTTTGGATTTGATGTTCTACCATACAAATGTTGAGGTTTCTAATGATTTGGGTGAGTTATGCATGTTGTCAAATCAATTGGAAGTCAATCCAATGAAGGTGGTGGAGTAAGAAGACAAAGATTTGCACTAAATGCTTAGTGGTCTTGTCAAATAAGTTGGAAGAATATGTTCCACGGATTGGAAGGATCCTTTGGGAGGGTTCCTTCCCTTATGGATGAAGGTTCCTTGAGTTTGTTATGGCAAATTTTGATTTTTGGCGGGAAATGGCTTCCTCTGTGTTTTAGAGGCTAAGAGTGACCCTAGTATGCTTAACAACTAATGTGGAATAGGTTTCTATTTAAAAAGGATGATTTGGTGTTGTGTGGAAGTTGGAATTTTGAAAACGGAAAAAAAAAAAAAAATCTGCAGGCTACTGGCGGAACCCTGCGATATCAAGGGCGGAACCCATGTGAGGGTTCCGTCTGATCCGTTGGGCCAATTCTGGGTTACCCAGAATTTTGTACTGGCGGAACCCTGTTAAAGGTTCCGTCGGTTCCGCCAGACCCCAAAAAGTAGACAGTCCAGTTTTTTGACTGTCGAGACGATTTTCAATTTTTCCAAAAACTCCAAAAAATAAAAATTTATCACATATCTAATTAGGAAATGCAAAAAATGGACATGTAAACACGCATACCATAGNTTTTGTACTGGCGGAACCCTGTTAAAGGTTCCGTCGGTTCCGCCAGACCCCAAAAAGTAGACAGTCCAGTTTTTTGACTGTCGAGACGATTTTCAATTTTTCCAAAAACTCCAAAAAATAAAAATTTATCACATATCTAATTAGGAAATGCAAAAAATGGACATGTAAACACGCATACCATAGGACTTTGACCGGGGGCTAGCGAATTTCACTATGCATAGTGAAATTTCATAATCTTGAAAATTTGACAATATACTAAATGTTGTCATCCTGCATCATTGTTAGTTCATACAAGTTCTAAACATAGTTAATTATCCATACAAACACATAAATTCATAACAAAAGTAGTTTAACAAACAAATTGTTCAAATGACACTTTGTGCCAAACACTCCTTCCCACACGCTCTCATTGACGATCCACCTTCTTCTTGAGCTTGCCAAGGAACCTCCCAAGACATTTGAACATCCCCTTCGTTTATTTGAACTCCGCCGACTCATTAGGAATAGTTGGAAGTTGTGAAAGGTATTCTAGAGGTGGAAGCCTAGAGTTTGGTAAGCTCTCATCTTCACTCATTGAAGATGATGATGAGGAAGTAGGAGGATGAGGGCGTTTCCCTTGGGTTTTGTAGACTCTCTTATCACTAAGTGGGACAAATGTGTGTGGGATGAGAGAGTAGTCTAGGCGAAGACCTCTAGGAGTTGGAGGAATAGGAGCAATGTGCCTATAGAGACGGGTCAAGAGCATTCCATAAGGCATAGCCGTTGAGCCTTGCACGGGAATGTCGGCCATTCTTTTGGCCATGTAGTAGGCTAGGTTGAAGGGTTGCCTAACGGACAAAGAGTAGAGCATGTAGCAAAGGCAAACATTGATATGATCCTGGTTTCCTATGGTGCTAATGACATTGGCTCTAAGGAGTTCTTCCCATTTCTTGAATTAGGGCTTGAGTTCATTGAGTTTCGTACCATATGGGTCCTTGTTGACCTCATTTCCAGTACGGGTTCTCCTAGTGGTGGTGGTCCTAATGAAGAGGTGGTCACGAAGTTCATCTTTTGACACAAGAGGTGTATCATAGGGATGAATGCGGTCCATGAGTGTGTCAAGAGTTGAGAGGGAATGTTTGTCGGTGTAGATGCAAGTACCACGGTTTGGAACCCTTAGGATTTGAGCAAATTCATTTAGGGTGAAGGAGTATTGGTTACTACTAGCCATGAAGTTTATAGACATGAGACCATACTCATTGGTGGAAAGGGTGACGGAAGCATAGAATTCTAAAATGAACCTAGGACAAATAGGCTCGTCGATTTCTAAGAGACAATCAAAGTTGATGGTGGCAAGTTCCATGGGTAGGTTTGTACCGGCTAGGAAGGATGGGTCAATGGTTCTACCCTCGTGGACATAACGCTTTTCAAGGGCTTTGAAGATGTTGATTTGTGCTTCGGTAAGACCTTTGGTTTTGTGGTGTTTGGGTAGGTACTTAATGGTGTCCTTGTGGTCGTAATGAGTTACGGGAGGCATGATGATTCCTAGACAAATAAAATTTCACCTTTTTAGTCTTTACGTTAGCGACTATTGTAATGTGGATGTTCTAGTGTGTGCCTATATGAAAAAAATGTGGAGGTGTGGTTATCTTGACTCATTTTGATGCTAAAAACGTTTTGTAATGCAAGTTTTGTTATAAAACAAAAGATAACCCAAACGCTCCTAATTCAATGTAGCTTCGTTTGAATGTACCCGAAAATACATATTAGTTATGTATTCCCTTTAGCATTCAAGAGACATTATGCAAGTGATGTTTTAAAAATAACGTTTTATTTTGTATTCACAATGTGAGACGAAAAAATATTTGTCCTATTTGTGAGAAATTTTTGCAAAAATTTGACATGGGGTGTTTTAGCAAACATGTTTATAACTAGTAAGAATGCAATTCCTAACTATGGGGAACATGATTAGTTTTGTTAAACACCTAATTTTATGCATGAATTTCTCAAGCTAATGCATAACCCCAAGTTTTTGTTTTTGTGCAAAAATAGAATTCCTAGACTCAGATCAGGAGTGTAATCATGTTTAGAATACTTACAATGATGATTGATGAGCAATGTGTATGAAGGAAGGACCCAAAATTCGTAGGTGTGGATGAGTGGTGAAGTGAATAGTAGTAGTTTGGAAGTGGTGGTACGAAATAATGGGTGTTTGGTTTAATATAAACTAAGAAAAAGTTTTTGCAGGTCGGCGGATACGGCGGAACCAAAAAGAGGGTTCCGTCCATTGTGTTGCAGGGTTCCGCCGAGTCTGCTGGGAAAAAAAATTATTGAATTGTTTTGATTTTTGTGATTTTTGTTTAATGTTCAGAACTACAATGTAGGTTCCATGAGTCCTAAGCCTAGCCTAATAAGGTTAAATAGTTCTCGTTTAAGAGGTTTTGTGAGAATGTCGGCTATGTTGTCTTCGGAAGAAACTTTCTCGATTGAGATGTTTCCTTTTTGGATGTTGTCACGAAGAAAGTGATGACGGATTTCGATATGTTTAGTTCGGGCATGTTGGACGGGATTTTTACTAAGATCTATGGCTCCTTTGTTGTCGCAAAGAATGGAGATGCCGTTTAGTTGAATTTCGTAGTCGACAAGAGCTTGCTTCATCCAAAGAGCTTGTTGACATGCCTTTCCGGCCGAAACGTATTCGGCTTCCGTTGTTGAGATAGCGAGAGCCGTTTGCTTCTTAGAGAACCATGAGGTGAGACAATGTCCAACGAAAGTACAAGTACCACTTGTGCTTTTTCTATCAACATAGTCACCGGCATGATCCGAGTCGGCATACACTATGGTGTCCATTCCCGTTCCTTTGGGATACCATAAACCTAAATGTGTAGTGCCCTTGATATATCTAAAAATTCTTTTTACGGCTTCAAGATGAATTACTTTAGGATCTTCTTGAAAACGTGCACATAGACAAACACTAAACATAATGTCGGGTCTACTAGCCGTTAGGTAAAGTAGACTTTCAATCATACCTCTATATTTAGCGCTATCTACGGATTCACTTTCCTCATCCTTGGTGAGTTTTGTTTCCGTGGACATGGGCATTTTGATTGGTTTCGAATCGTCTAGACCAAATTTCTTAAGCATGTCCTTAATGTATTTGGATTGGTTAAAGAAGATACCATCTTCTAGTTGTTTGATTTGGAGTCCTAGGAAAAAGTTGAGTTCTCCCATCATACTCATTTCAAACTCGTCATGCATGATTTTTGAGAAATCAACGCATAATTCTTGACAAGTTGATCCGAATATAATGTCATCAACATAGATTTGGACTATGATAATATGTGAACCTTTCTTCTTAGTGAAGAGAGTATTATCAACTAAGCGCATGGTATACTTATGATCAACTAGGAAGGTTTTAAGTCGATCATACCATGCTTTTGGAGCTTGGTTAAGTCCATATAAAGCCTTTTTAAGTTTGTAAACGTGATTTGGTTTTTCAAAATCGGTGCCGGTGGTTGAGAAACATATACTTCTTCATTTATAAACCTGTTTAGGAATGCACTTTTGACGTCCACTTGAAAGATTTTAAAATTGTGTGCGCATGCATATGCAAGTAAAATTCTAATAGACTGGAGCCTAGCAACCGAAGCAAACGCTTCATCGTAGTCAATGCCTTCTTGTTGATTATAACCTTGTGCTACTACCTAGCTTTGTTTTCTAGACACTACACCATTTTCATCCATTTTATTACGAAAGACCCATTTTGTTGCAATTATTGTGTGACTCTTTGGTTGAGGAACTAATGTCCAAACATCATTCCTAACAAATTGGTTTAATTCTTCTTGCATGGCTATTACCCATGACTCATCTTTTATTGCTTCATTTATGTTTTTCGGTTCAATGGTTGACACGAAACAAAAGAAGTTGCTTTCATTTTGAACTTTTGATCTTAGTGTTCTTTCGTTAATGTTTCCTATGACACTATCTAATGGATGACTTTTAGATTCTTTGACATTGACAATTTCTTAGTTTAATAGTTCATCTTCCTTGTTATTATCTAAGATCTCTTGACTTTCTATTACTTGGATTTCAACTAAGTCATCATCTACCAAAGGTGATGTCTTAGAGGGAGGTGCACTGTCGTCAAATGTTACGTTCAACGATTCCTCGACTCTTAAGGTTTCTTTGTTTAAAACAATGTAAGCTTTACTACTTTGCGAATATCCAAGAAACACACCTTCATAAGACTTTGGGTCAAATTTGGTGAGATAATCCTTTGTGTTAAGAATAAAACATTTACTCTCAAATACTCTAAAATAACCTAGTGTAGGCTTTTTACCTTTATAATGTTTGTAAGGAGTTTTGTTTAAAAATGGTCTTATTAAGACACGATTTAAAATATAAGTTGATGTGTCAACGGCCTTAAACCAAAACTTTTGTGGAATATTTTGTTCATTAAGCATTGTTCTACTCATCTCTTGAAGTGTTCGGTTTTTACGTTCTACTACACCATTAGATTGAGGGGTACGTGGAGCCGAAAAGTTATGAATTATACCATTTTTATCACAAAAGTCTCCAAATTGAAATTCATTATCAAATTCACGACCATGATCCGTTCTAATAGACACAATGCAAGTTCCTACTTGATTTTGAATTTTCTTACTTAGAATTTCAAATTGATCAAAAGCTTCGTTTTTACTTTTCAAAAATTTTGTCCAAGTATATCTTGAATAATCATCTACTATTACCAAAGTATAGAAGTTACCTCCATAACTTTGTATAGCATATGGACCAAACAAATCCATATGCAAAAGTTCTAGACACCTAGATGTAGACACCATGTTTTTAGCCTTATGGCTACTATGGACTTGTTTACCAACTTTGCAAGCATCACAAAAGTGTTGGTCATATTTCAACTTAGGTAGGTTTCGAACTAGGTCTTCGGAGGAGACGTTTTGTATAAGTCTCATGTTAGCGTGTCGTAAACGTCTATGCCATAAAGTTGAAGATTCATCTAATGAGGTGAGACAAAGTTTGTCTCTAGATGATTGATCCATCTTCATAACATACACGTTGTTCTTAAGAACACCTTTGACTATGGTAATGCCGTCTTTAAGTATTTTACTTCCATTTTCACTAAAAAGGACGTTATACTTTTTGTGGCAAAGTTGACTAATACTAAGGAGATTAAAACCTATATTATCAACATGAGCAACATCATCTATAGAAAGGGAGTTGTTAGAGATCGTACATTTTCCGATGATTTTGCATTTAGCTTTGCTACCAGAAGTGACATTACCTCCATCACATTTTTGATATGTTGAAAAGAGGCTTTTGTTACCCGTCATGTGCCTTGAACAACCACTATCTTTGATCCATTCATCCGGTTCCAAACTAACTTTTAAGCACACCTATTTTATGAAAAACACTCAAACGTTTGGTCCCCGATATCTCATGGGTCCATTTTGGTTAAGCATACCATTAATTTGATCTATGTATGGAAATGGAATAAATGGGTTCCATGACATGTAATTTGGAGTTTGGTAATGTCTAGGAGTGTTTTGGTTCCAAACATGTTGGTAGTTTGGTCGTGTGTTGTAGTTACTCTTTGGAAAGGGGCGTTTGGGAATAGGAGTCTTAGGTCTCGGTTGAGTAGTTTTAGTTCTAAATTCGTTTTTACCAAGTCCTACTCCAATTTTAATAGCAGGTTTTGTTTCATTTTTATATGTGACTTTAACAAATTTTGAACGATCCGACGTAGAAACTAATTTTTCTGCTGCAGACCCCGCGGAACCTTTGGGTTCAACGATAGAACCCTATTTTGGGTTCCGTCTGGTCCGTGGGTTCCTGTAGCAGTTTTGTTAGTTTCTTGTGCTTTCTTTTCTTGTTTCGTTTGACTCTTCGAAGTTTCTAATTTCATGAAACCTAGTCTGTTTTATCAAATGGTGACTTTTGAAGTTTCATTATTTCATCCGCACAAAAAATACTTTTATCGAACTTCTTAAACTTTGTGGTTTGTTTTATTAGATCATCTTGAGTAATTCTAAGTTTCTCTCGAGTTTAAGCTCTTCACATGATTTACATAATGTGTCAATACTTTTACCCTTTTCTAACCTCTTGGCTTTTTCTTTTAATTCATAAACTTCATTTTCTAAAAACTCCTTTTTAGTTTTCAAAAATTTATTTTTATTTATGATTTTTAAGCTTAGTTCACAAAGTTTGTTATATTCCTTTTGTAAGGTGTCATCATCAATAGAAGAATAAGATGAGTCAGAGAGTACCTCATTTGAGTCATGAGCCATAAGAGCAATTTCGTCATTCTTTGGCTCCTCGTCATCTTCTTCATAATCACTCCAAGTACCACTTACAAAAGCTTGTTGAGATTTACTTTTGGGTGGTTTTGGACATTCTCCTATGAGATGACTTGTGTCTCCACACCTAAAGAAATTTGATTGCCTACTATCCTGTTTCCGCCCGGCATGTATAAGAACGCCTCCATATTTAAGAACAATGGGCGCTTCTACAGGCCATTCTTCTTTAGTATCATCTTTTGCAACTTTAACCCGCTTAAGTGGCTTAAGTTGATCCTTGCAATAAATGCTAGAGAAATGGCCACCCTGAAATCATAGCAGTTGTCAAATACCTATAAGGCTATAACAACTATCAAGTTTACACATAAAACAATAGAATCTGTAACACATCATCTCCTACTATTCGATTTATTATACTATGATAGCCATCTGCTACTTTAATCACTATTTAATTTATTACATATATGTATTTTAAAGGAGAGTCATTCCTGCATAAGGGTACTATCTGAAAGTCACGAATGCATTAAGTGCAAATGCTACCCATATAACAATGATTATGTAAATTATACTTGAACCATCTACATTCTCAGTTTTGTTGCCAATTATATAAAAGTACTAGTCGAGTCGTGAATTGATGAACAAACATGTTAAATACCAACAGATTACCTATAAAGAAATACATTCATGACTTTTATCAGACACCTTATGGAAAACTAGAAGGGGGGTTGAATAGTTTACCGGTTTTTAACTTAATTATCTTTTGAAACTTTACGTGTAATCAAAGATCTAAACTAAAGACAATATGTAATATGCAAAGATAAAGAAAGAACGATCAAACCACAACACAAGTGTTTATCGTGGTTCGGCTACAAGGACTCTTTTTCCATGCCCTACTCCACGCCCCGAGTATCCAACTCGAGAGTTTCTTTCACTAGTCAACAAGCTCCTTTCACAGGCGGAGAAAACCTTACACGTCGCTTTCACAAGATTTCCGACACAAAGCTAGATATCGAGTTCTTTTAAAAGGGTACAACCACTCCCGTCACACTATGTATTTTAAGGCCTAAAATACTAACCGATCACAACTTGAACATACACAATCAAATGAAGTATAAACTACACGAAGTCTATACAATGCTAAGTTAACAAGTCTTGCAATGTTATGTTGAATACTTGTAACTTTGATATGAACTTGTGAACTTCTTTGCTACAAGAGAGCTTCACATAAAATGAAAATGTTAATNAGGCCTAAAATACTAACCGATCACAACTTGAACATACACAATCAAATGAAGTATAAACTACACGAAGTCTATACAATGCTAAGTTAACAAGTCTTGCAATGTTATGTTGAATACTTGTAACTTTGATATGAACTTGTGAACTTCTTTGCTACAAGAGAGCTTCACATAAAATGAAAATGTTAATAGGTTAGATGAATGATGTATGTGTAAAATATAATGAGAAGTGATGGGTGAAATCTTGCAAGTGGCTTGGTATTTATAGCCAAACCAACCAGCAGTCTGGCGGAACCTTAGAATGGGTTCCGCCCATATACCCTGAGGGTTCCGCCAGGTCTGACAGGAAACTTGCAAGAAATCTTTCCCAATCAAGTAAGTTCACATCAAGTTAGTCAAACTCACAATTGTGTAAGAGGTCTTATGGAAAGTCAAACACACAAGCTTTCCATAAATGCATGATGTGATGTTTTATATGAAAATGAAAATATAACATTTACTATATTAAGAAATATGTAAATGTAATGTTTTAAATGAAAATGTAAATGTATGCAAGACTTAAACTATAATCATGTTTTACTTAAAACTAAAGTTTACACTTTGTCGTTAACAAAACTTAGCAAATATCGTAAAATATAAATAACGTTTTTAGCCGATATTTGTATTAACACACCTAACATGCTTTATAACACAAAAATTACATTTAAAACATGCCTCTTCTACCATAATAAATTTGACAGATAACTTGCAATCTAAAATTGACAATTAAGAGTGACTATAATAAAGGAGGAAAAAGAAATGGTCACTATGCCTATAAGTAAACGTCATGTAGTATTTGCACTAATAGTTAAAGAGCACACTGACCTACAAGCCACAACACATTTTGGAGTTTCTACTAATATGTAAACTTCATTTTTACAAAATTGTAAGAATGCAAGATGTTAAAATTTCAAATGAAGCTATCCTTTTCCCCGATTGAAACGATACAATTTAGTGAAAATGATAATCACCAACTACCAATTTACCACACTTTTCAATAAATTAAATGATTGGGCAAACTATCAGCAAAAAGATCCTTTCGACACATTATGCACTTTTAGATAAAACGCGCATTAAAACTAATAAGAATTAACTAAAATAACTCATTGTCTTTCAAATCCTAAAGTTAAGGGGATGTTTAGCCCTAATTGCTACAAAAAGTGCTTGGGGCCTCATGAAAACTAATGTGTACTACATCAATATAAGACTACTTTCGGTGTATAAAAAACTTCTCACATGTTGAATATTGTTTCTCATCAAGTATTTTGAGCTTAATTTGATCCTTCCACATCGTCTTTCAAGTTTTGTAGGTTCAATTTATTTATTACTTGTATCATTTTCTGCTATATCATCATCACTTATAACCTTTTCGCATAAATCATAAATTATCTACTTTTACTCAAACTTAACAAATTCCAATAAAATCTACAAACTTCTCTTTAAGAGAAATTTCATCAAACACTTGGTACCTAATATTTTTCATAGAATACAAAATGAGTACATTAATCATAGACAAAGTACCAAAAAAGTATAAAAACAAAATGGGTACATTTATATGGAACCAATACTTTGGTCAAAATACTAGCTTTCATTGGAACTTCAATGGCATTTAGCTACCCTGAAACCTAATATACAGTATTTGGATACTTTGGTGATCAAAATATTTATGTGAAAACACATATCGAGCAAAGTAAACCATAAAAAAATATTTGGGAGAAACAATAATATTAAAATAACGGCTATCTTAATCATATATTAGAAACAAATTAAAATAGTACAATAAAAACTGAATAACCTGTTTGATATTCGATCATTGTTATTGAACCACGATTAATCTTGATTTGTCGATGTACAATTTTCACTAATTTCATGTTGCCCCAAAAATTAGGGTTAGTTATGAATCAACTCCAATTTCTTTATTTGATTATGATTTCTATCATGATCCGCTGTCCAAAATTGGTGATTTTTGGGCAATTATTGAGAAGGTTTTAAGTGTTGTAATCTTCTTTATCGGCGTTTTTGTTCCAATTTACATTATATTTGGGGGTATTGAATATGGGGGTTTGACGAATTATGTTTGGAGTGAGTAACGAATTATGTTTGGAGTTTTGATACCAGATTTGGGGTTTTCTTGTTGGGGGTTTTCTTGTTGGTGATGGTAACTCTTAAGTTTAATCTTGTGTTAGAGAAGATGTTTGTGTTTTTTTTGTTTACATTGAATGCTAGAGGCGGAATTGCATATGGTCCATTGGATCAATTTAAATGCCACTGGTATGTGCTTATTCACATACCTTTTATTCACCATTTTCTGGCTCTTTAAGACCAAAACCTAACGTTAACGCCAAAGATATCGTGTTTTTGTGTTTATGACTGTGCAGGTAAGGATATTGCAAAAACAACATAGAAATCAACCAAAAAGCCTAAAACGAGCACGAGATGTGGAAAAGAGTCTAAAGTGAAGCCAAAGATGAAATTTACTTAAGAAAAGCCCGTGATGACGAATTCATTCCTTAAAGGCTCAAGAAAATAAAAGAGACGCTTAATCGAAGCTCAAAGTTAATTATCAAGATAAGCTTCACAAATTCGAGCAAGTGATCACTTTTATGTCTTCAAAGACCTTTGGAAAGCACGTCAACACGCTACCTCAAGTTACAAGGATTTACGTTTAGTCTTTAGAACGTTTAGTAGAGTTGTAATAGAGTTTACGTGTAGTTTTCATGAAATCTAAAAGACTAGGGGGCTAAGTGCACACTATGTAAACAAGGGAAGCTCCCTTGCTCCTTTAAATACCACCCCCTAGCTCATTAGAATGGTTGTCTAGTGTCTTATTTTGTGTCTAGTTAGTTTTTAGTGAGTCTTAGTTTATTTTCATGTATTAGTATAAGTTTATTTTATGCAAGCTTATTTTGATGTCTTAAATCTTTTCCTAGCTTATTGGGTCTCTTCATCTTAATCTTTCTTTTGCATCTTTTAATCTTGTTGAGCTTATTTTGTTGTCTTTTAAATCAAATAAAAGCTTATATAATAACTTCTACCACCTTTGCATGGTTTTTCAAATCGTAGGATATAGAAAATAATGGGTTAGGGTTTTGTTTTGAGTCGCTAGCTTATTTAAGCTTTTTATTGTCTAAAACTAGTGTCTTTATAAGTTTTTATAAGTTCTTTTTATTGAATTTAATCATTAGTTCATAAATTAAAAACGTGCCAGCTTATTCTTTTGATTTTTGCGAGTATTAAAAATAGGTATTAGCGAGTAAGGGGGTTAAATTTGTGTATTGCGAGTATGAAATGAGGGATTAGCGAGTATCACATCCATTTTTGCGAGTAACAGGTTCGAGTAGTGTGTCTTTTGCGAGTATGGGTGTAGTTTGTTGCGAGTATGGTCATTTTTCTAGTTAGCGAGTATGGTTATCTAGTGTATAGCGAGTATCAGTTTGTGTTTATTGCGAGTAAGGACCCTTGTTTCTTCTTCATTTGCGAGTAAGCTTTGTATAAATAGCGAGTAAGCTATATTTCAGTTGCGAGTATCATCTTGGCAACTCTCTTATTTGCGAGTATAGAACTGAAACTCCGCTAAATTTCCGTTAAAACTTTGCGAGTAAGAACTTTTACAGATTTGCGAGTATGAGTCTGTTCCATAGACTTGTGATTTGCGAGTATGCTTTTGCTCTAGTTGCGAGTAAGGTTTCTTCGGTAAGAGAGTTTAGTTTTTTTTAGTTTGCTAATTCATGTTCTTAAGTATTCTAGTGTCAAGTTCTTTTGTGTCACTTAAATCTAGTTTGTAACTTTTCTTGTCGAGTTAAAAGTTATTTACTTAAAGCCTTTTTAGTCTTTTGCATTTTTCTTTAATCAATATTTAGTTTTCGCTAGTGAAACTTTATTTTCGTTAATTAAAACAAAATTCCAAAAACATTTTCTTTTTTTTTTTACTTTCTTTTATACTTAGAAGTTTTATTTTCATTTTCATTTCGTATATCTAGTTCATGTCTTCTTTTCTTGTTCAACTCATTTCTTTTACTCACGCTCTTTATTTCATTTAAATTTCAAACAAGTTTTCGTAGCAATAACTAAAACCAAAACTCAACTTTTAAATCCATTCATCTCACATAACTCACGACTCGAGTGACAAGATCAATTTCAACCCTCGTTGGGACAACGATCCGTGGTTTACAAGCTTGCTTGCTTAGACCGCTACGATCAGCCACGTGTCATTATCTTAGAATTTGGAGGTAAGGGTTTTCATATGAAAAGCTTGTTTTATATAGTGGGAGATGTTCATATACAGCTCTTGATATTGTTTGTTCATTCTAATACATTTGCCAGGTTATTGTTCACTTTACTCAAAAAATCAAACCTGTTTGTTGTTTAAATTAGTTGTTACTGAAAAAACCGAAGCGAATTTGTAATCAAACCGAATTAAATATGATTTTCGGTTAGGTTATGGTTTTGGCAAAATGAAAACCGAACCGAAAACCGAATTCACATAAATAAATATATTTATATTAAAACTTTTTCATAGTAAATATTGTTGAAACAAATAATGTCTAAAAACGTTATTTCTATTTTTCGACATCTCTACGTTTTGATGATAACAAAATATAAAAACACTTTACGTCAAAATTAAAGTAAACAAGTTTTAGTCGAAATATCTCGTTTCTACGTAAATTACTCTAGGTAAGAATAAACAAATTTACAATTTGACAAATGATCAAAGAATTGAATTTGTGTTCTAAACTTCACATTTTTAATGTGACAAAACATTTTTTCCAAAATACATTTCACAAATTATTTTTGAATTAGAAAAATGCTTTAATTGAAAAAATTAGTTTGAATCTTCCAACAGCTATTTTTCTCCCAAAACAGCTCTAAACTGCCCCAAATAAACTTTCACCACTAAAAACAAAATGTGGAGCGTCCTTGTCGGGCAAGGTACCACTAAATACCACGGTACCATTAAATTTAGTGGTACCGTACAAACTTTAGTGGTTCCGTCCATCTGTAACGGCTACATTTTCTTTTCCTACAAATAGTAGTCCATTTCAAAGTTTTTAGGCATCCTTATTCACACAAAACTTTCTGAGTTAAATCCCTCTTTCACAATTAAATTTCCTTGATCATTTAGATAGTTTGCTTTTGTTTAAGAGTGATCCAATCATCCAACCAAGTGATCATCTTCATTCCTCTACTTGTGCAAGAGGAGAACACAAAGTATCAAGAAGATACCAATTGTTGTATTAGTAGTTAGTGCACTTTGTATCTAGATATACATCCCGTTGTCTTTAGTATAGTTTAGTCATCTTGTGTAGATCATTGTGATCTTGGAGAGATCGTGTGGATCTCTTGTAAATTATGTTGTGAGTGTGTCGATCAAGTGGATCGAGGGTAGATCGTGTGGATTTTGTAGATTGTGTGATTAGTAAGGATCATGAGGATTGTGAGTAAGATTGGTACTAGCTAGATTAATACTCGATATTTAGCTTAGTGTCGAAAATCTTGATAAGCGACGTTGTAAGGTTTTCTCCGCCTCAAGGGAGTATTGTTGACATAGTGCTTGGAACTTTGGAGTTGGACACTCAAGGAGTGGAGTAGGGCGAAGAAGGGCTTCGTTACCGAACCGCTATAAATTTGTTGTCTCGGTTTGACCTTTCCATATCTCTTACTTCTTATCTTTGTTATTTACATTTAATAGTTGTAGCAATAGTATTCATATTGTTGTTGTTTGAGTTCACAAAGGATTGAATCTAAGTTTTTCACAAAGTAAAATTTTATAAACAACGAAAAATCGGTAAAACTATTAAATCATCTTCTAGTTTTCTACGAATATAACATTTTTTAAGCTGGATTTTTTTTGTCATGCAAAAAATCCATATACTTAAAGAAATACTTAATTAAAATTATGTAATTTGGGTTATTGGGTTCAGTTTTCGGTTATTCGGTTCGGTTTAATCCAATTTGAATTCGGTTCGGTTCAAATTTTCAGTTTTACCTAGAAAAGAATTTTAACCGAACTAACTGAACCGAATAAACCAAACTACCGGATAACCGAACCGATGAACGCCCCTAGTTGATGTCTTGCTGGTTATGTTATTTCATTTGGGTTTTAGGGTCAGGTTGCTGCTAATGACATGAAGTTATTAAAGGCATGCAGAATGTTGGTGTTCATAAGCATAAGCCCAGGAGGAGTTTTTTGAAGCCCGTTGTTGTTATTGTGAAGAAGCTCAAGTTTTCTTTGTTGTATTTTGTTATTAGTATTTTGTTATGTTCCATTCGTAGGTTTGAATTTTTGTTATTACTTTCTATGTTCCCAAAACATGTATTCGGAATGTCATTAGACTTACAATATTTTTAATACATGTTTGGGTATATATGAAATTTTCAACAAAAAGAAGAGGAGATATAAAATTGCCCCATGTTCATATATAGCTCTTGATATTGTTTATTCATTTTAATACATTTGCCGGGAATTGTCCTTTTAACCTAAAAAATCCAAACATATTTATCATTTAAACATAAATTGGCTTCGTCGCAACGAGTGGCAACCTAATTCCTCATTATATACACATATGCAATATTTTTGTGTAAAGTAATTAAATGATTTTTAGTGATTATACAATAAAAGTTTTATCAAACAAATACTACCGGTCTACTGCAATGCGCGAGCACTTTTTTCGTTTAGGAACAAATGTTGAGAAAATAAATCATTTTTTTTTCCTTCTTTATATAGGCATATTATAAGCTAAGGCTGAGCAAACGACCCGAACGGACCGGACCGACCGACGGACGGACCGAGACCGGACCGGACCGGACCGGCCACATTCTGTTCAGTCCTCGGTCTTAGCTTTTTGGTTAATTCGGTCATCGGTCCGGTCGGTCCGGTCCGGTCCGGTCCGAACCATAAACCGATTTATTTGGCCTTGTTGGACTGGACCGACCGAGACCGGACCGGACCGACCACATTCGGTCCGGTCCTCGGTCTTGGCTTTTTGGCTAATTCGGTCCTCGGTCTTGTCGGTCCGGTCCTGGACCGATGCTCAGCCTTATTATAAGCTATCGCCAAAACATACAGTAGAAAACAAAAAGTAAAAGTGTCAAACTACAGTATGCACGTGGTCTCCTAGTTAGTTAAGAAACAAAAGAATGGAATTTCCCAAGAAGTTAAAAACATAAACGTAGTTGACATCTTGATTATCTTCAAGGAAGCTTCTTGGCTTATGACTTTACTATTTCGAAGAAGCTTCCATGTCGACATAGTTTATATTGATTTCCCACTTAACACGTTAACACGGGAGGAAAATTCTTTTGCATACTCTTATTTTGGTGCATACCAATGGACAAATCCTCACCATCCATCCTTTTTGATCAAATGGTCAAGATTAATCTAAGATTTAATTTTTTAAACCTATTTTTTTTCTCAGCTATATAAAGTTTTATTTTTATTTTTTTTCCTATTCGCGTTATTTTTTCACAAACAGTTTGTGCGTGTTTTCTCTCAACCGTTTCCCTCAAAATCAGTTACGTTTTCCCTCCACCTTAACATCACCGATCTCCACCATAACACCACTGTTACTCCACCACAACACCATCCCGATTCTTTCGCTACTCCAGCACATCACCACCGCAATCCATCACTGCTTCATTGTTCATTATTACGATCGATTTGCTAATGGCGATTTTTGATCTTAATGAACCTGTTGTTTCAGTTCCAGAATCTTCTGGTAATTTATCCAATTGTTTAGCTGTTGCTGTTTGCGATAATTCTGGTAATGTATCTGATAGCAGTTATGCGGATGTAGCTGCGGATTGTTTAGCTGTTGCGGTTTGTGATAATTCTGGTGATGTATCTGGTAGCAGTTACACCGATTGTGCTTCTAATCATTTTCAGGATGATAATTCATCATGTGAGTTTAATTTTGATTTTTAGGTTTTTTTTT
>LBNU01014483.1:88392-116981 GCA_014162995.1 Artemisia annua
CTAGTTCATGATTATGTTCAACATCCAAGGTAGTAAGCTTATACTGAGTTGTTCCAGGAATCATATGGAATTCTGCACGCGCTTTACAACCAGTTATCCTAAAGTTCGAAGCTCCTAAATTCATATGATTCCTGGAACAACTCAGTATAAGCTTACTACCTTGGATGTTGAACATAATCATGAACTAGGTCGTATTGAGTACAAACATTTGTCTAAGATTGAGAGGAAGCTACTATACCATGAGCCGTTGTTCATAATGAAAGCAGCTAATTATAATCTTGGTGCGACTAGAGCTCACAATTTGTATTCCGGGTTGAAAGGATCCTCAGCTCTTGTTCATGGTACGCAGACTGAGTTTTGCAACTTTACTCGTAGTATAAATTGTTTCATTGGGGATAGCGATGCTCAAATGCTTATTAACCGTGTGGAAGATCGGATGAAGTATACGTCAAACTTCTCTTTTGATTATTTTGTTGAAAATGCTGAGCTTCGTGGGTTGTTTTGGGCTGATGAGGTTGCTAAGTGTAATTACAGAGAATTTGGTGATATTGTCTCATTTGATGCCACTTACAAGACCAATAAGTACGTTTTTTTAACCTATTAAATATTTCCATTGCATTTTCTACATTTTTTATATATTATCACCTGAGATACTTTTATTTTCCAGATATCGGATGGTTTTTGTGCCCTTCACTGCTATCGACAATCACCGGAAGTGTGTTACTGTTGGCTATGGTCTTCTTAAGAATGAGACTACTGAATCATACATATGGTTATTGCAAGCGTTCAAGAAAGCGTTTGTTCGTTCTCCAAAAATCATTGTCACTGATCAAGATGGTGCTATGCGAAATGCGGTTGCTGAGGTGCTTCCTGATTCCAAGCACAGGCTTTGCATGTGGCATATCATGCAAAAGCTTCCTGCTAAGGTATCTCATGTGATTATTGCATTTGTCTATTAAATCATGTGTTTTATCACTAGTGATACTTTTATCTCCTGTGATATTTCATTTTTTCACAGTTCTGTATTTGGTTGCTTTTTGTATCACTTGTGATACTTTATTGTTTTTGTTTTTCAGATTGTTTCTAGAATCTATGATGATACTGATTTCAAGACTAAATGTGGCAAGATTGTTTGGAATATGTATATTGGTCCTGAGGAGTTTGAGTTAAGATGGAATGAATTGATGGTAGAGTTTAATCTTCAAGATCACAAGTGGTTGAGCAAGATGTATAGGATTAGATCTTCATGGATTCCTGCATTCTTTGTTGATTCTCCACTTTGTGGATTGATGAGGACTACATCTAGGTCGGAGAGTGAGAATTCCATCTTTTCGCATTTCACGAGTCCTACTTCCACACTTGTTAAGTTTATGGTTTTGTATGAGTCTGCAATGGAGAAATAGAGATATATACAAGAAAGATTAGATCATAATTCAATCGACTCATTCCCTACTTTGTTGATGCCATTAGCAATTGAAGTACATGCAGCAAGGGTTTACACTCGGAAGCTGTTTGTTCTTGTGCAAAAGGAGATAATTGTTGGCTCATGGTTGTGTTCTATCATGTCGAAAACTTGTGATGAGTTATGTGATGTTTCTGTTATTTCTGAGGAAATATTGGTTCCTGGTACTATTCCAGAAGTGGTTGATGAAGAAGAAAGCACTTCAGAGAATGTTGAAGAAGAGCTTATCTTATATCAGAAAGACATCAGACGGTACAAGGTACATTTTTTTTTTCTTTTTACATGTTTTTTGGTTAAGTATCACAGGTGATATGAGGTATCACTGGTGATATGGGGTATCACATGTGATATTATTTATTTAATTTTTTCTTTTTGTATTTCTAGGTTTTTGTTTTTTGTTTTTTGTTTTTTTTATGAAGGTTGTCTATAACAAACTAGATGGTTCGGTTGTTTGCTGTTGCCAGCTTTTTGTTCGCTGCGGGATTTTATGTCGTCACATTTTTTGTGTATTCAAGAATTGTAATGTGCTTAAGGTCCCAGATCAGTATATACTTAAGCGTTGGACAAGGGATTTGATTCCACCTGATTTGAGGAAGCAAAAGGCCCGTTATGGTCAAGAGAATGAAGAAATAGAAAAGCTTGCTATTGAGGCGTCTATTTTAGTTAAATCGTGTGTGAGTATGATGATTGAGAATCAACCAAAGCTGACTTCTTTTTTAAACAAGCTCAGAAAGCTAAAGTCAGAAGTTGAGTCTGATATGCCAAAAGTTCCTGCTCGCACAGTTTCTCAAATGGTTCATCAGTTTCTTGGCGTTAAGAAGCCTTTGAAAAATAAAGTTAAAAATCCTTCAAAAGCATGTAATAAGGGATATATGAAGGATCGTATTAAGGGTGGACGTGAGATAGCATTAGAGGAAAGTAAGAAGCAGAAGAAGGGATGTGGTATTTGTGGTTTGAAGGATCACAATAGGCGTACTTGTCCACAGAGGAGTGGAGCAGCCGGAAGCGGAGGTGATTGAGCAAGTGGAAGTGGACTTGATGCAGCAGGCGGAAGTGGATGTGATGGAGCAGGCGGAAGTGGAGTTGATGGAGCAAGTTGAAGTATGAATTTATTTATATCACTGATGATACTTTTTTTTATTATTATTAGAATGATTGAATTTGTTTGAAGTGATAATTTTTTTTGGATTAATTTGTTTTTATATCATCTGAAGTGTTATTTTTTGTCTTATATTACCTGTGTTTTATCTAGCTGAACATTTGATAAAGCATTTGAGTTATCAAAACCATAAGATAAAGATTCTGTTATCACTTGTGATAAAACATAACAAAAAGCATTGTCTTACAACTCCAGATTACTCAAAACTATTGTTTTACATCTTTAGATTTGCAATTACAAAAACTAAATCCATAATTTAATAGCTACTTGGTCTTTGCTTCTTTATCTTGTTCTGCAATCTTTATCTTTATTGCTTCCTCGACAAGTGTCTTTGCTTCTTCTTCGTCTGGATTTTCGGCTGCAAACTTTAATGCGTAGTCTGACATCATATTTTGGTTATCGTTTACTTCATGAAGCATCATCTTTGCTACATATTTGGCTCTCAAGTTGTTTATCTGCATTCTGTGATTTTTGTCGTTTTCTTTTAGCATGCCTGTATCCCATTTTGTTCCACTCTTCCCCTGATAATGTTCCATGTGCAGCATCATGTACAATCCGCAATCTATCTTTTCTTTCTTTGTCCTCCAACTCATGTTTAGTATTGTTGGTTTTCTTTTTTGATTCATTAAGTCATCTCCTTTTGGATGTTGATATGTTGTCAAATGCTTTGCAAAAACACCCCTCTGAAAAGTAAAAAACAAAGTTCATAATCATCTCATTTGTTCTACTACAACTGTTGTATCACAAATGATACTCTACCAAAAAGTAAATAGTATCCAAGTGATACTCTACCGAAAACTGAATAGGGTAACTACAAACTGTCATTTATAGGCTAGTATCACAAGTGATATTTTAAATTTATTTGACACAAAGAATTTATAGCCTAGTTTCTTACCACAAACTCATAGTTTTCTTTGTATTTTCCTTCGTATGTTCCATCTGAATCACTGTTATCTATTATCACGGATGTCCCTTTGATGATGTTGAAAACTATTCGGTAGTAATGCTCATATGATATGATTGGAAAGAAAACCTGTTTAATTTATAAAAATGATGTAAGTTTTTAAAATAATAGACTAAGTACACTGATTAATTTATAAATTCATATTATATACCAGGTTAACGTCTTCGAATTGCAACTTCCTTATATCGTCTTCCATCTGAATTGTAATCATCTTTGCAAACTCATCGTATTGTTTATCTATCTTTGTAAGCATGCATTGTGGCTCATTCTGTATTATTCCCGGCAGCTGCTTGAAAAACATTTTAGAATTGTTAATTTAATTTTATACACAAATACATTCAAGAATAATAAATTATTTATAAATTAAATTTATCTTACCATCATTGATGTATAAAAGTAATGCCTTTTGAGCTCTTTATCTGATAGCCATTCCTCGTAATTTAGGATTGAAGCGAATGTGTCGATCACAGGAGTTTCAATTTTCAATCCTGGTGCTAGTGATTGGACATTCATTCTCATTAATACTACTTCTTGGTCCTTGAAAACTTGTTCTCTGTTTTTACAATATCACAGGTGATAAGTATAAGAAATTACATATGTATCACAGGTGATATTATGTATCACCTGTGATATATTTAAGTAAAGTTATTAAAATTTAAAGTTAATCTTACGCTTCGTTTCCTTGCATAGAAAAGATGCTTCTTGCCAAGAGTATTTCATCTTCTGTTACCTCTTCCGTTGTGCTGACCTTTTCGTTTATGTATGGTGATTCTAGTAACCGAAATTGGTTTTTTTCTTCATTTGATTCTGTTTTATTGAATTTTTTAGATTGTTCTTCCAGCGTATCAAATCCTAGATTAAATGACGGCTGAGATCCTCCTGGTGTGAACTCAAAACTGTGCTCCCTACTTTTACAACTAGACGGACCTGCTTCTTCCTTTTCTTTTTCTTTTTGTGAAGATTCGCCTGTTTGTTCCTTTTGTTTTTCTTCGACGTTTTTCTGATTCCCAAATTTCTCCCATTCAGCTTCTTAGAAAACTTCTAAAAATTCATCATCAGTTAAGTCTTCAAGCTTTTTCGAAGCTGATTTAGCTTCTTTCTCGTTCATTTCTCTATATTATTTTTTAAGTTCTTCATCAGTTTTATCCAGTAGTTCGTCATAAATTGATACATCATCTATATGTTTCATTTCATATTGGATTTTTTCACCTTCATTCAGTTTTTCATCCTAAAAAAAAAGAAAAGAAAAAAAATAAAATAAACATTCTAAACACATAATATCACAATGTATATTTAAATACCATATAACAAGTTATAACTTATAGCCTATCACCAGTGATACCTCATATCACCATTGATACCTAATATCACCTGTGATACTTAAACCAAAAATACATGTAAAAGCTAAAAAATAAATGTACCTTGTGTCTACTGCTGACGTCGTTGTTTTCCGCAGCTATATCGTTTTTGCTAATACTTACATCTTTGTTTCCTGCAACTTCATCCATCGTATTACTTGTCCCTTCATTGTTCCCTGAAACCTCATCCCTTATATTACTTTCCTTTCCTTTTCTANGTCATAAATTGATACATCATCTATATGTTTCATTTCATATTGGATTTTTTCACCTTCATTCAGTTTTTCATCCTAAAAAAAAAGAAAAGAAAAAAAATAAAATAAACATTCTAAACACATAATATCACAATGTATATTTAAATACCATATAACAAGTTATAACTTATAGCCTATCACCAGTGATACCTCATATCACCATTGATACCTAATATCACCTGTGATACTTAAACCAAAAATACATGTAAAAGCTAAAAAATAAATGTACCTTGTGTCTACTGCTGACGTCGTTGTTTTCCGCAGCTATATCGTTTTTGCTAATACTTACATCTTTGTTTCCTGCAACTTCATCCATCGTATTACTTGTCCCTTCATTGTTCCCTGAAACCTCATCCCTTATATTACTTTCCTTTCCTTTTCTACTTGTCCCTTCATTGTTTTCCGTATCTTCATCATTTCATTTCCTTTGCTCATCTTCATGTTTGTCAGCTTCATCATCATCGACTATCATAGATTCTCCATTTTCATCACCATGTTCATCACCATGTTCTTTATTTTCATCTCCACATTCTGCTTTTTCATCTCCATTGTTGTCATCTTCATCATCACTCTTTGCAAATTTGATAGAGCTTGATTCTGTTGATGATGAATAGATTGGACTTCTTTGTTTGAATTTTCCATTTGGGTTCATGAAAATCTCATTCAATCTCTCTCTATATTCATTAATCCTTTGATCATTTCCAAACTTGAATATAGTATCTTTGATTGTTTCATCAAACAATTCTTTCTCACTCAAAATGCTTTCTATTTTATCTTCTAACATCTGATAAATTTCCTGAAAATCAATTTTAAGGTTGAAGAAATCATTAGTTATACTTTTAAAGTCATAAAACAATATTCTTCATATTATAATTTAATATCACAAGAGATATCATACACTCACCTCCTTTTGAGCAGTTTGTTCTTCCTCATTTAGACCTCCTATAATGTCCACCATCCCAAAGTATTTTATTCTATCCAATTCAAGAGTCTCCCTACTTATCAGCAAGTTTGCGTTCCAGCTTTTGAAAGCTGGTAGTCTTCTTGGCACATTCATTGCATCAAACTTTGTATATTGTAAATATGCAAGCTGTTTCAGCAACCATTTATCAGATAAAACATAAATAAAAAACATTCATATGAGGTATCACAGGTGATACCTCATATAGTCTTTTCTAACAAATGAAATTAATGGATAGTATCTCCTGTGATACTTGAAGCAAAAAACCATAACAAAAGAAAAAAACAAATAAATATTTTTATGAGTTACCATCAAGAATGTTACTGGGCCGCAATAGACTATCTCTGTCCTATCCCTCTTTCTTGTTGCCAATCACTTTTTGATGATCTTGCACATTCATACACGTATCCGCACCAGTCTATTTCTGTCACGTCATCTTCCTCAAGAACGTTTTCCAATACTGTTGCTTTTGCAACAGAGCTTTTATCACATGTTCCGAATGTGTTTGCAACTAGCATCAAAAAGTTCATTCTGAATATGAAATCGGTTTTTGTTGTCTTTGTTATCTGCTTTGATATTGCACTTATTGTCCACTTGGTTTCATCTTTGTATTGATCCTTCCATTCTTCCTCAAATCTATCATCCTTTTCTCTTTGTTCTTCATTTCTTTCCAATCTCCTTGATCCCTTTGGTAAACCAAGAACTTCCTTCACTGTTTGTGGAGAAATTTGTAAGTTTCCCGTTGGAAGCCTAAGGTTCATTGTTTCTACGTCGAGGCAGTCTACTACAAAAAATGCTAGCCTTGTTGGTACTTCATTAATTGGAAAATCAATTAAGTCTCTGAACCCCATTTGTGTTATTACTTTCTTTCTTTCAATGCTTAGCCCATGCATAGCTTCAAAAAGGGGCTTAACTATTTCCCTTCTGCTCAACATTGTATACACCTTTCGTTTCTTTTTTTTTCATTTCCATCTATCTCTTCATTCACCTTACTCTTAGCATCTTTATCATTCTGATTTTCATCTATTTTTCTTTTCCCATTTGCTTTTTCTTCACTTTTTGATGCATCTTCTTTTGTTTCTGCATCACCTTCTTTTTCAGCCTGTGGTATAATGTTAAAAAATTTTGTATGACATTAGCAATTTGTTTATAGTATCTCCAGTGATATTAAAGTATCTCCAGTGATACTAACCTGTTCTTTAGTTTTTTCTTCTTCTACTTTCTTTTCTGCTTCTTGGTTTTCACCTTTTGTCTTCTGTTCCTTCATCAGCATTTTCATTTTCTTCTTTTCCTCTAATTTTTTTTTGATGTTCTTCTAATCGTCTTCCATAACGTCTTTTCTTACATTCTAATCTTGGCATCTGTTTTTTTTTTGTTGTTTTTTTTCTTCTGTTTTATTGTCTGTATTTTTAAGAACAAAGGTTATTCAATAACAGTATAATCAGCCTACCTTAAGCTAACCAAAAGCTATTCAAAAGCTAAATTAAAAAGCTAATAAACCAACTAAAACTCATTTTAAATCATAAAATGACCAAAACTCTAAAACAGGAGTTGTACCAAACACCCCTTAAATAGTCTATTTTGATTTTTAAGCTAAAAAAAATACTATAATAAGCTATGATTTTGTTTGACATAATTTTAATTAAGATATTAAAGACCTAAAAAGCAAGTTCAATCATAAAATAATCATAATAAACAATAACTATAAATATCGAAATAAGATTGAAATGAGTGTCATACCAATATCCACATTTTCTTCAATGTTCTTTCCCTTATCTTGATTTTCAGCTTTCGAATCATTCATCTTCAGGTTTTGATTTTTTAGATGTAAAGATCGCGTGTGTGAGTTTTTTGTGTGATGGTTTATGTTGCAGATCTAGGTCATAACGGTCTAAAAAGCAATTGGGTATTTTTTTTTATTATACATTTTTACAATTTTGGTCCTTATATTTCTTATTTATTATAATTTATGTATAGTATTTTTTGTATCACTGGTGATATGAGTTTTTGTAATTGTTATGTGTATTTTTTTTATTTTTTATTATTTTTTTTAAGCTAAGTGACATATTATATATGGGTTAAATTTTTTATTTATAATAATCCAATTATTTAATATAATTTAGGCTTAGTGACTGGCCCAAAGAGTTTGTGTTCAAGTATTTTAGTGACAGTAGATATACAAAATAAAAGGTATCACCTGTGATATATACATACAAAATATAAGGTATCACCTGTGATACAAAATCCAGAACAAGGATAATTGAGACATACCATCGGTTTTTGCAATATCTAATACTTAAACCTAGATTATGCAAAAGTCCATAACAACAAAGAGTACAATCTCCGGCGCCCGGGAATGTGGTTCAAGTACCTAATAGAGCACGATCATTATTAGGTCATCCTAAACTTGGACACTGTTCATCACATTCCGTGGCCCGGCTGTACTACCCAATGGCTTTTGCAATATCTAATACATAAACCTACTTTAAGCATCTACATTGTTTTCAGAAATATAAAATACTTGAACATAAAAATAAATTGTGTTTGGGAAAAAGCATTAAAATCATTTATCTTCTGCTGCCTTTCTCTCTATAGCTTCTTCAACCATCTTCTTCTGCTTTTCTTGATCATTTTATTGTTTACCAAACTTGATTGCAAATACTGACATCTTCTCTATTTTCTTGTTCACATCATGCAAGAGGATCTTGGCAGCAGACCTCATCCTCATAGTTTTAATCATGTCAGCATGGTGTCGGTTATATTCGTCCACGATGTTTGTCTTCCATTTTAGTCCAATCTCACCTTCAAACATCTCCATATGCATCATCATGTATAGGCCACAATCTATCTTGTTTTTTTTGTTTTCCATTTCATTTTTGGTATATTTGGTTGCGTTTCTTTAAATTTGTTCAATGATGGGTGTTTGGTAACGTACAAGTAATGAACAAGCATCTCTTTCTGCAAGTAAAATTAAAATTATTCAAACAAAAAAAAATGTATCTCTAGTGATATTAATCATGCTTATAAAATAAAAGTATTCAAACATAGATTAGTGCAGGCGTATCTTACCACAAAAACAAAGATGTCTTTGTATTTTCCGTCGTAATCTCCATCAGAAATACTGTTGTCCAGTATTACAGCATGACCTTTCTCAAGGTCAAAAACTGTTACATAGTAATTTCCATGAGCGATGATCGGAAAGAATACAAGTTTTACATCTCTCAATTTGAAACTTGTTTCATCCTTGTGATGAGTGTGTAAATACTCATCATTTTTGTCTTATCTGAACTGCCAAAACATCCAAAAACATCCAAATATGCATCAAAATACTGTAAATATCCCAAGGTTGTGTTTTATATGTTTTAGATGCAAAATGATTGAAAACAAATGAAAAATGAGCAAAGTTTGCATAATTGGCAGTTTCAGTCCCTCAACTTTTAAAACTTGTCAAATCTAGTCCCTGAGCATTTATTTTAAATAAAAAGTCACCAAAGGTCCTTTTGAAATCACAAATAATCATATTTAGTCCTTTGGTGGAAAGTTTGCAAAAATTACACATTTGGTTATTCAAGTTTCAAAATTGGCAAAAATAGCCCCTGAGAAAATATTTTGAATGAAAAAGTCATTTATGATCCTTGGGAATTTAAATGTTATCCCAAATGGTCCTTGGGTTAAAAATTTGGAAAAGTTCCAAGAATGGTCCCTGGAGTTTCACAATTGGCAGATTTGGTCCCTGGGAATTTCAAAAGTGGAAAAATCAATATAGGTCCTTGAACTATTGAAGTTTGGCAAGATTGGTCCTATTGATAAGTTGTCAATTTCAGCCCCTCAAAATTCCAGAATTTACACAACAAACCCTTGGGCTTATTTCTATACCAAACGGACCCTTATATTATTTAAAGCCCAAAAACCAAACCAAATCCAACACCAGCCAACTCTCCCACCCTTATATATCCCACAGGCCCAAAACCACAGCCCAAGTCCAACACAGTGATAAGTTTGACTTAAAGTCAAACTTATTACCCCGCTATCTTCATCCCCTCCCCCACACCACTTGCACCCTGCAACCTATCATGTCAACCACCCCCCCCCATCCTTCCAATCACCTCAAACCGCCCAAAACTACCACCATCACCTCGCAATTAATGTTCCACCCCTCAAGTTGCAAAATTTCACAGAAAATGGTTATAAATAGTNTTGGTCCCTGGGAATTTCAAAAGTGGAAAAATCAATATAGGTCCTTGAACTATTGAAGTTTGGCAAGATTGGTCCTATTGATAAGTTGTCAATTTCAGCCCCTCAAAATTCCAGAATTTACACAACAAACCCTTGGGCTTATTTCTATACCAAACGGACCCTTATATTATTTAAAGCCCAAAAACCAAACCAAATCCAACACCAGCCAACTCTCCCACCCTTATATATCCCACAGGCCCAAAACCACAGCCCAAGTCCAACACAGTGATAAGTTTGACTTAAAGTCAAACTTATTACCCCGCTATCTTCATCCCCTCCCCCACACCACTTGCACCCTGCAACCTATCATGTCAACCACCCCCCACCATCCTTCCAATCACCTCAAACCGCCCAAAACTACCACCATCACCTCACAATTAATGTTCCACCCCTCAAGTTGCAAAATTTCACAGAAAATGGTTATAAATAGTTTTGGCGCCAAAATTCATCCAAGGGACAAGATTGCTCAATTTTAATCCAATGGTTGAGATTAGTGATGGGAAATGATCAGTGAGGCAAGAGAAACCCTAATGTTCACTTATAAAAGGAAGAGATGAAGCAGAGGAGAAAGAGTAGAAAATTTAGTTAAAATAGTTGTCGTATTTATTGTAAACCCTAAATTAGTTGTAATCTTTGCTTTTGAAAGCTTGTATTCTGTTACTTTAATGTAATATGAACTTCCTTTAATCTCAATTTCAAGTTTTCAGATTTAATTCTCATGTTTGCATTTTTAAATTTGAAATTCCAAATTAAGCTTTGTTGATTTATGGTTGTTATCCTGGACTGATTAGCTCATGTAAGCTCCTTAGATAGCTTATAAAAGCTATTAGAAACTTCAAAAAGGAGTTTAGTATCAAAAAGATAAAATATAAAAAAAAAAATACAAAAATTCACTCAAAAATCAAAAAAAGAAGGAAGAAGACAGAGGAAGCAAGAAGAATGGTGCACTCAAGGATTGCAGTGGGTTAGTGGTTTCATGGGAAGCCTATAGGTTTTTCTAAGTCGTTGGTTTCATGTTCTTGCTTGGAAGCTCATTGTAAGGGTTATTCTCATTATTTTTGATTTTCATTACAACAAGTTTATTTGCACTTAAATCTGTGCTTCTATGATCATTTAGTGTATTTGAGTAAGACGGTAGTTTATAACTGAATGTTTGTTTGCTAGAATCCATTTGTGCTCAAAATAACCTTTAAACTGCCATATTTTAGCTTGTTAGTGATTATTAGGTTTTAGTTGTTAAAGTTGTTTATTACATGTTCAATTCAGTTTACTACATTAGTAGAAGTCATTGTGGTTCAGTTTCATGGTTGTATTTAGTGATTTGCTTTGAAAATCTCATTGTGAGTTTCTTAAAGGGGTGTTTGGATCTGTGTGTTTGACTGTGTTGCATAGTGATTCAGAGTTAACCTTTGGTTTAAACACACTGCATTAGGTCATTTTAGCATAAGGCAACCACAAATCCATTACTTGCTCATAAAAAGGTCAAAATCACTGTCATCCTCATTATATACTTATTTGTCAAGATTTTTTGAACCCAAGTCAAATTCCACAGATAAAAGTTTTTGAATAAACTTACCCATTTTCTCTAGGCCTTAATATTAGATTTTAGACCTTGTGCTTTTTAGGAATTAATATTTGGTTGCTAATCTCCATTAAAGTATTTTTACTTATTTTTATCTCATAGGTTAAACTGCTTATTTTTTAGCTTTTATTTGGTACTTTTTCTAAAATCTCCCCTATGCACAGCTTTACACCCATCTTTCTAAGCTTGCATAGAGCTTATCAGTGGGCCCCACTTAGTGTTTCTTGGTTCTTTGGACTCCCCAGCTGGCCCTCTACCCATTTCAAGCTTTTGCTGAACCTTAAACTTCCTGGGACCCACATATTTTGGCCATCAAAGTCTGTCCCATTTTCTGTGTGCAAACAAGATTTCAAGTGCTTATTTTTGTGCTTATTTGCTTATCAGTGGTACTCTCTTGTTGTTTCTTGCTTATTTCAGTCCACTTAGCTAGTTTACACCATAATCCACCTTTGTGGACCCCACAGAAGCTCTTTTCTAGCAAAAGTCAACAAAAGTCAACTGTAAGAGCTTTTTGTGTCCATTTTGCTTATTTTTAAGCTTGGGAAAATTTGTTTTCACAAAAGTTCTTAGTTTTTAGGTACAAAATAGTTTTCCAAAAGAAAAACCAGATAAATCCAAAATAAATTTAAGTGGTAACTTCTATTTAATATTATTTATATTTTTAATTTTCCTTTTTAGCTTTTTATTAAGCAATTTTCATTTTTATATTTTTCATAATTTCCTCACATCTTTTAATATTTCAAGTAATTTTCTTAGATTTTTATCTTTTTCATTTAGTATTTATAATAATTAATAATAGTTAAAATAGTTTTAATTAAAAAATCAAAAAGAAAATCCATTTCTGTTTATTTTTAATCTCTGGTTTATTTTTATATTTTTCCTAGGTCTTATTAATTATTAAGTATTTTCAGAAAATATTTTCATAATTATTACGGTTCATTTGCTATTTATATTAATTAAATTATTTTAAATTGTTCTTAATTAGTAATTAAGTAAATAATTAATAAAATAGTGTAATAATAGTTTTTATAAACTTTTTATAATTTTTTAAGGGTTCATGTATTAGTTAATTAGTTTTATAAAATATTTCTTAATTTTCTGAGTCACTTTTAGTATTATTAGTAATTTAAATTAGTTAATTAGTTAATTAATAAGTAATTAGTAATTAATTAATATTAAATTCGGAAAAATACAAAAATACAAATTTTTAGTTTTTATAATATTTTTAAGTTAGTTCAGAGTTTTTAAAAATAAATTTTCATTTTCTTAGCTTTATTTAATATTATATTATATTTAGTTTAAGTTAAATATTAATAATAAGTATTAAATAGTTTTTAATTAATATTAAATAATAAAATAATCAAAAAAATATTTTTCTTTTTTATAAAATTTTCTTTTATTATTAAGTTTGTAAAAAAGTCATTTTCACCCCCCTGTAGTTTGTTTTTGTTTAATTTCACTTTTTCAGTACGCATTTGCATTTAAATATGTTTTAGGATTATCTGGTTTTCAGTAATTATTAATATTGCTTATCTGTGTTATTTTCACTCATATATGATTAGTGAAATCAAATCCAAATTATTATCTGGTTACTATTCCCAAATCACTCATTCTCAGAACGTTTCCAAAACACAATTTCAATCTCGTTGGGGCTTAACGACCTGTGAGTACACTGTGCTTTCAACGGATCATAAATTGATCTCTCTTTTCTCAGATTTGACTTGTTGACCACACCTGGTTAACTGGTTAGTTTGGGAGGAGTCAAATTTTGGCGCCGCTGCCTGGGAGGATGTTGCGTGTTTTAAAAACGTTTAAGTTTAGTGATTTTCAAAACCCTCCTTGTACAAGTCACATCACTTTGTAAAATTTTTGTAAAAATCTTAATCATATCAGAAAAAAGTTCATTAACACTTTTCCTAAAGTGTTAACAACACCAAAAAAATCAAAAACAACAAAACAAATCATGAAGTTAAATTACTTTGATTTCTTTAAGATTACAACCTATACAGGTGGAATACGGAGGTTCTGACATTAAATTGCGAACCGAAAAGAGATCCATTCTTTCTCTTCCGCCACCATGCGAGTAGTCTTAAAGGAACGATTTCGGTTAACGAATCAATTCCAAAAATATTTCCAAAAGTTTTTTCACACACACCCGAAAAGCCAAAAACATTTGTTTTCTTGTTAATAATAATTACATAAAATATTACCACCGCAAATCAAGGGAGAATACAACCCAACTGGGTGTATGACCATTAATAAGTTCCCAAACTAAAGATTAAAACTTGCCATTTTACTCTTGTGATTGGTGTACCTTTTTCAAAGAAGCCAATCATATTGTGGTTATTGGTTTAAGTTCACTGTCGTTTTGCCTCGGTCTTGTTTTAATTGTAATTGTTTTTAGTGCATGCGCACTCGTTCCCAAACAAGGCGTAATCGTCGAAGAAGCGTAGCTGAATTATATACTGTTGTCGAAGAGACAAAACCCGTTATCATGCCAGACGACGAGCCACCACCACCACCACCACCCCGTTCCAATAATGGTGATCCAGCTCCTGGTCTCCGAACGATGGAGGAGTTGTGTCAACCCACCATGCAAGGGAGGGGGGGACCCATTGCACCACTCACTATTGGAGCCACGGACTTTGGACTCAAGCACCACATGATCCAGCAAGTCCAGAATTCGTGTCAGTTTCACGGTTTACCCGGTGACGATGCAAATAAGCATCTCGATAAATTTCTAACCGTCACCCATAATATGAAGCAGAATGGTGTCACCGAAGACGGCCTTCGCTTATACCTCTTTCTATATTCTCTCACTCATCATGCTACTGCCTGGTTTGATCGTCTCCCAAAGAATTCGATCCATACTTTTGATGAAATGGTTGCCAAGTTCTTAGCAAAATACTTTCCACCATCCATGGTAACAAAGTTGAGAAATGATATTAGCAACTTCAGACAGCTTCCTGATGAGTCCTTATTTGAGGCATGGGAACGCTATAAGCTTGCAATTGATCGATGTCCAAATCATAACATGCTTCTTGTCACCATCATAGATACTTTCTATAATGGTTTGACTCTTCGTCATCGTGACATGATCAATGCTGCTGCTGGAGGGACTTTCATGAAAAGGACCCCCGATGAGTGCTATGATCTCATTGAAAACATGACTGCCCACCACAATTTTTGGGATTCCTCAGCTGAGAGGAATGATTCATGTAAATCTGTCAATCCAGCCTCCTCTGAAATAGCTGCTCTCACTAAAAAGATGGATGATTTGTCCACTGCTGTGTTGAGAATGCATCAATCTAATCAGAACATCAATCATCAAGTCAGAGCTGTCAGTCACAGTTGTGAAACATGTGGTGGTCCACATCCATATACTGAGTGCCCAGCCACCGGTGGCTTCGCTCACGAGAACGTATATGTTGCTCAAGGTTCCTACAATGCAGGGGGTAACTCTTACCAACCACAGGGGGACCGTAATCTCTTAAGCTATCGTTCCAACAATTTTCTCGGACCACCCGGTTTTAATCAGTCCCAAAACCAAAACGCTCAAAACAGGAACCAAAATTTTCATCAAAATCAAAACCAAAATCGAATGAACCAAGGTTTTAACAACCAAGGGAATTTCAATTTCGGTCAAAATCAGGGTTTTCAAAACCAAGGAAATTTTCAAAGAAATCAAGGTCATGGTAATCAGGGTAATTTTCATCAGGGAAACAATTTTCAGGGTAATAACCAACATCATGGGAATTTTCAAAACAATCGGCCTCAAAATGTTCCTAACAATCATACTCAAGCCATTGTTCCTACTGGACCTTCATCTGATGAGTTGCTTAAGCAATTCATGAAGTCCCAAGAAGAAATGAACAAGTTGTTGGTCAATCAGATCTCCGAACTCAAGAAGTCTTTAAATGATCGACCCTCGGGCTCAGGAACACTTCCGAGCAACACGATCGCTAACCCGAGGGGCGATGTTAAGGCTATGACCACCCGAAGTGGAGTTTCATACAATGGACCCACGGCTCCTGCTACCTCTTCTTCTCTTCCTCCACAGGTAGCGGAACGTGAACCTGAGGTTACTAAGGACACGGTACTTCCTACTAATAACGGAGATGCCGATGACGTCCACCCTTAAGTTGTCCCGGTCCCGAGACCCAAATCCAAACCTGGAGTTGTTTTTAAACCTCCAATGGATCCCGTTGAAAAACCAAACCCTAAACCTTCAATTCCTTATCCATCACGTTTACAAGATCAAAAGCTCCGCGAAAAAGCTAGTCACCAACTGGACAAATTTTTCCAAATTTTTAAAGAATTACATTTTGACATAAGCTTCGCGGATACTCTTCTTCTGATGCCCAAGTTTGCATCAACAATCAAAAATTTGTTAAACAACAAGGAAAAACTCTTTGAGATGGCAAAAACTCCGTTAAACGAGAATTGCTCTGCAGTTTTGTTGAAACAGCTTCCCGAAAAGCAGGGAGATCCCAGGAAATTCCTCATTACTTGCATTTTCCCGGGAATGGTTGAATGCTTTGCCTTGGCCGATCTTGGTGCAAGCATCAACCTGATGCCTCACTCAGTCTGGAAGAAACTTTCTCTTCCGGCACTTACTCCTACCTGCATGACTCTCGAGCTTGCAGATTGCTCTATATCTCGTCCCCTCGGTATTGCTGAGGATGTGTTCGTGAATGTAGGAAAGTTCCATTTTCCGGCAGATTTTGTGATTCTTGATTTCGATGCAGACCCAAGGGTTCCTCTCATTTTAGGGATGGGATTCCTAAGAACGGGCCGTGCTTTAATCGATGTCTTTGATGAAGAAATCACTCTACGTGTTGGTATTGAGGCCATCACATTCAATCTTGATCAGACTTCGAGATACTCTTCCCATTATGATTCAGCAGAAATTAACAAGATCGATGTCATCGATATTGCTTCGGAAGAGTACTCTCAAGAAATTCTTGGTTTCACCGATAATTCTTTGAGTGGCAATCCCACTCCTTCTTCTCAACCTAATTCTTCTTCTTCCCTAACTCCGTTTGAGGGAAGTGATTTCATCTTAGAGGAAATAGAGGCCTTTCTCAAAAGTGATTCGATTCCCGAGGGAATTGATAACCAAGAGATTGACCTGGACAGGGATATACTTCTCCTTGAGAAGCTGTTGAATGAAGATCCCTCTCCTCCTCCTGTTCTTCCACAAAAACTTCGTAACGAGGAAATCAAATATGTTGAGAAAACTGCTGAATTTCCTGAGGTCGAACTTAAGGACTTACCACCTAATCTCGAGTACGCATTTCTGGAGGGTGATGATAAATTACCCGTCATAATTGCTAAAGACTTAAAAGATGAGGAAAAAGCTGCTCTCATAAAGGTTCTGAAGTCACACAAGCAAGCAATTGCTTGGAAACTCTCCGACATCAAGGGTATTAACCATGGATTTTGTACGCAAAAAATCTTAATGGAGGATGACTTTAAACCGGCAGTTCAACAACAGAGAAGGGTTAATCCAAAACTTCACGAGGTTATCAAACAAGAGGTTATCAAACTTCTTGATGCCGGATTGATTTACCCTATCTCTGATAGTCCTCGGGTTAGCCCCATTCACTGCGTCCCAAAAAAGGGTGGCATTACTGTTGTTACGAATGAAGAAAACGAGTTGATTCCAACTCGATTGGTTACGGGATGGAGAGTATGCATTGACTATCGCAAGTTAAATGACGCCACCCGTAAAGACCATTTTCCTCTACCCTTCATGGACCAAATGCTCGAGAGATTAGCGGGGAACGAGTACTATTGTTTCCTAGACGGTTTCTCGGGTTACTTCCAGATTCCCATTGATCCGCAAGATCAAGAAAAGACTACCTTTACATGCCCCTACGGAACTTTTGCCTACCGGCGTATGCCATTTGGCTTATGTAATGCTCTAGGCACGTTCCAAAGGTGTATGATGGCCATATTCCACGACATGATCGGGAAAACTATAGAGGTCTTTATGGATGATTTCTCATTCATTGGGGATTCTTTCCAATCATGTCTCTCCCATTTAGAAAACATGCTCAAACGGTGTGAAGACACCAATCTTTGTCTAAATTGGGAGAAGAGTCACTTTATGGTTAGAGAGGGCATTGTTCTCGGCCATAAGATTTCTAAGAGCGGGATTGAGGTCGACAGAGCTAAAGTTGATGTCATTGCTAAGTTACCTCATCCCACAACTGTCAAAGGTGTCATGAGTTTCCTAGGTCATGCCGGATTCTACCGTAGATTCATACAAGATTTTTCTAAAATCGCCCGGCCTATGACACATCTTCTTGAAAAAGATGCTCCTTTCATCTTCTCTCCCGAGTGCATCGAAGCTTTTCAAACTCTCAAGAAAAAGCTCACCGAAGCACCGATCTTAGTTGCCCCCGATTGGGACCTGCCTTTTGAACTCATGTGCGATGCAAGTAATTTTGCTATAGGGGCGGTCTTGGGGCAACGAAAAACAAAACACTTTCAGCCTATACATTATGCAAATAAAACTATGAACGAGGCTCAGACTCATTACACCACAACGGAAAAAGAATTATTAGCCGTGGTGTATGCTTTTGAAAAATACCGGCCTTACCTAATCCTGACCAAATGCATAGTGTATACGGATCACTCGGCCCTGAAATATCTCTTTGCCAAACAAGATGCAAAGCCGAGATTGCTCCGATGGGTTCTCCTCCCGCAAGAATTTGATATCATCATCCGTGATAAAAAAAGGAGCTGAGAACCTAGCGGCTGATCATCTGTCCCGATTAGAAAACCCTCACCAGGATGTGTTCGAGAAAAAGGAAATAAATGAAACATTTCCTCTTGAAACACTCAATGCGGTTTCTTTTCGTTGTGACTCTACTACCCCATGGTTTGCCGACTTTGCAAACTACCATGCGGATAACTTTGTTGTGAAAGGGATGTCGTCCCAACAGAAAAACAAATTCTTTAAAGACGTCAAACATTACTTCTGGGACGACCCCTACTTGTTCAAAATCTGTGCCGATCAAGTCATCGGACGGTGTGTCCATGGCCAAGAAGCCAAGGATATTCTCAAAGCTTGTCATGATGGACCCACTGGGGGACATCATAGTCCGAACTACACCGCCAAAAAGGTGTTTGATTCCGGTTTCTACTGGCCCACGATCTATAAAGATGCTCATGTCTTAGTCAAAGCTTGTGACGCTTGTCAGCGTCACGGAAATATTTCAAAGACGAATGAGATGCCTCAAAACGCCATTCAAGTCTCTGAAATCTTTGACGTCTGGGGCATTGACTTTATGGGGCCGTTTCCATCATCTCGAGGAAACAAATACATACTCGTGGCTGTTGACTACTTGTCAAAATGGGTTGAGGCGAAAGCTGTACCCACCAACGATGCCCGAGTTGTCGTGAAATTTTTAAAATCTCTTTTTGCTAGGTTCGGTACTCCACGTGCCATCATCAGTGATCGCGGTACACACTTTTGCAACGATCAATTCGCAAAAGTCATGCTTAAGTATGGTGTTACCCACCGTCTTTCCACCGCGTATCACCCCCAAACTAGTGGACAAGTGGAGGTTTCCAACCGTGGTATCAAAAGGATTCTGGAGCGGACAGTTAGGAGAAAACCGTGCCTCCTGGTCGGATAAACTAGATGATGCACTATGGGCCTTCCGTACAGCATACAAAACACCCATTGGGTGTACTCCTTACAAGCTTGTATNTGCTTAAGTATGGTGTTACCCACCGTCTTTCCACCGCGTATCACCCCCAAACTAGTGGACAAGTGGAGGTTTCCAACCGTGGTATCAAAAGGATTCTGGAGCGGACAGTTAGGAGAAAACCGTGCCTCCTGGTCGGATAAACTAGATGATGCACTATGGGCCTTCCGTACAGCATACAAAACACCCATTGGGTGTACTCCTTACAAGCTTGTATACGGGAAGGCGTGTCATTTACCGATCAAGCTTGAGCACAAAGCCTGCTGGGCCTTGAAAAATTCTAACTTTGATCTTCAGACAGCGGGTGATCACCGTAAAGTTCAGCTGAATGAATTAAATGAACTTCGTGATCAGGCATATGAGAACTCTTTAATCTTCAAGGAAAAGACAAAGAATATTCATGACTCTAAAATCAAAAACCGCATTTTCAACGTTGGTGATCGAGTCCTTCTTTTCAATTCAAGATTGAAGATCTTCTCGGGAAAACTCAAAACCCGTTGGTCTGGGCCTTTCACTGTTACCAAAGTTTATCCATATGGTACCGTCGAATTATCTCAAACGGACGGACCAAATTTCAAAGTGAACGGTCATAGATTGAAGCACTACTTTGGAGGGGACATACCACCCATTGTTGTCCCGGATATCCAAACTTTCCCCATGAACCAATGAATGCGGGGATCGAGTCAAGCTAGTGACTCGGTGATCAAAAACATTAGCATGTCATGGGTTTTCACCCGTGTTTCTGACTTCTTTCTACTTTCTAACACCCTAGTGTGGGGAGGTGCCCCTGCATGTATATATTTTCCACAAAAAATAAAAATAAAAAATAAAAAATAAAAAAAAAAGAAAAAAAAATGTTCCCACACTTGCCTAATCTTAAGTTTTTACAACTCAATGAATCGGCATAATAGCCGGGACTTTGAATATTGAGGGCAATATTCAATTCTACTGTGGGGAGGGGGAAATTCTGGCGAATTTGATCACATTTTTACTATCAAAATGCCTTAATACCCCCGTTTTGGCCAAAAATTTTTTCTGGTGTGAGTGCTTTGCACTAACACGACAAATGGTTATCAGTCCACCATGTATCATCCACATAAGGTCTGGCTAATCCGAGAGCAAACGGCTCCCGGTAAAGATATCTCAAATCCGTTTACGGCTTGCAATTTGCCAAAAATTGTATGGTATTAAGCTCACCATATCTTTGAATCGTGAAGAGTTGGCTAGCCCACAAGATTATGGGTTGTGGTAAAGGCAGTGGAAAACCATATTTGGTAATCAGCTCACCAAGATGATAATCTTATTCTATCAAAGAGTTGGCTAGNCAGTCCACCATGTATCATCCACATAAGGTCTGGCTAATCCGAGAGCAAACGGCTCCCGGTAAAGATATCTCAAATCCGTTTACGGCTTGCAATTTGCCAAAAATTGTATGGTATTAAGCTCACCATATCTTTGAATCGTGAAGAGTTGGCTAGCCCACAAGATTATGGGTTGTGGTAAAGGCAGTGGAAAACCATATTTGGTAATCAGCTCACCAAGATGATAATCTTATTCTATCAAAGAGTTGGCTAGTCCAGAAGCAAACGGCTTTTGGTAAAGATAAATCAAATCCGTTGACAGCTGATGGTTTGCTCAAAATCATTTGGTTATCAGTGTACCAAAGTATCACATACTGAAACACTTGGCTACTCCAGAAGTAATGGCTTTTGGTAAAGAGACATCAAATTCATTAAGTTTTCATAAAAGATTGCTAGGGACTAGCAATATTTTAGTGTGTGGGTGTCACAAATCACAATTTCAGGTCATTTTCCAAACCTCGACAATTTACTGTTCACAAGTTACTATTCATCATTTACTATTCACCTATCACTATTCATCATTTCACTATTCATCATTTTCGGAGTCAATTTGTGATTTTGAGAAGCGTTCAAAAATTTTACTATTCATGTGACACTATTCATTCCCGAAAGGAAAACATTATTCATGATCATCATGCAAGTTTATTCGTGTAAACTTTTCCTGCGACTAACACAAGACCAGGATAAGTTTATGTGTTTAAAATACTCATATTTCACCAATAGCCATATTTTACATGAACTATTGCCACTTTGTCATTTTCACATTAACATTTTACTCTTTACGTAGTACGCGTGCTCAAACCTAAGTTATTAGGTTTTAACAACATAAACGCACTCCGTTAGACTTGCCACACTTTTATTATACTTAGTTGAGGTATATTGATATGTTTGGACATTTTTATAAGTTTTACATTTTTATGTTGCCCGGCTTTAAGTTTCGTGACTTAACAGCTTAACGTTAGTAATTACCGGGATCAAACTATACTCACCAATTACTGAACTATCATTATATAACCCTACCTACACTAGATAAACACAAGATCTCTTATTATTCCAGATGATGCCACGTTAACATTACTACACCTACACATGTTATCTCTAAAATGAAGTAACATATGATTTATATCATTTAACTAATACTTATCCACACTACGCATGCAAAAACTAGATCCTTATATAACCCTACCTACACTAGATAAACACAAGATCTCTTATTATTCCAGATGATGCCACGTTAACATTACTACACCTACACATGTTATCTCTAAAATGAAGTAACATATGATTTATATCATTTAACTAATACTTATCCACACTACGCATGCAAAAACTAGATCAAATAAACTTCATATCCATCCTTGTACACTCACTTTTTCCGTACAGTACACCATCACAAATCACCATCATTAGTTTTGATTCAAGCTTCAAGTTATACTACAAAAGTGAAGGCTTAAGTGAGTACTACAAAGTCCAAGTATTGTTTTGTTGATCCCATGGCTGAATTTGGAGATATACAAGGGCTTAGGGACTGAAGTAGAAGACTAGTACAAGGTTCTTTAAGGCTACAACAACTTGTGGTTAAAGATTTGAAAGATTGTTAGTGATTGAAAGACTTAGGATAGTGGTCCTTGTATTTTTGGTGTTTTCCATCCAAAAATTTGTCGTGCTGATTCCTTATTGTTGTGCTATACTTCTTTACACTGTTCTGCCATACTTCTTGGCACCGTTGTATTACTCACGTCACTACATTCCAAGGTTAGTTCATGCCCCCTATTTTAACTTGTTTCATAACTGTTTTGGGGGAGAATACATGCTCGTTTTTACATGAATGCAATACTTGTTTTACTTGAACATGCTACTTGCTTACTTAAACACCAATTCCCTTACTCAAATGTTTCTTTGTTTACTCAAATGCTTTATGTGTTTACATGTAACCACCTACATTTCATGGGTATAGAGATACCTACATTGCTCGGGTATGGCATGATACCTACATTACATGGGTGCGTAACCACCTACATTTCATGGTTATAGAGATACCTACATTGCTCGGGTATGGCATGATACCTACATTACATGGGTGCGTAACCACCTACATTTCATGGGTATAGAGATACCTACATTGCTTGGGTGTGTAGTCATCTACATATCTGGCGACATTGTCAGGATTGCCAGATGACGACATTGTCATGGCTGCATTATCACACTTACCATTTTATAGCAATATTGCTACATTTATCTTTGACTCTTGGCTCAAATATTACTTTTGTTTTCATAAACCATATCATATTTGGCAGTGGGTTGTAAACACACAGGTTGCAAGTCTTGTATGGCCGGGACTTGGAACTGGGTGGATTTACAATGCCTTTGCTGGGAAAATCTTCATTCAAATGCTTTACATTACATTCTTTTTCACTAAACTCTATGAACTCACCAACCTCGTGTTGACGCTTTAGCATGTATTTTCAGGTATTATGCAATGGCACGCTACTGGAGGCTTTTGGCAGGGCATGGTATGATCATAGAAGACTCTGATGTTCATTTGGGGACCGTTTTAAACTATATTTTTAAGGGCCTAATTCCGCACTACTTTTAACAATGTAATTCAACACTTTTATTAATCGATTTTATTCTAAATGATTGAAGATGAAAACCGTTCTTTGCACTTGTGTTGTGATACAAATTGAGTTACACCCCAGTAACATGTAAGCTTCCGCTAGACGATTTTGGGGGTGTGACAGTGGGATTGATGAGTGTGTAAATACTCATCATTTTTGTCGTATCTGAACTGCCAAAACATCCAAAAACACCCAAATATACATCAAAATACTGAAAATATCCCAAGGTTGTGTTTTATATGTTTTAGATGCAAAATGATTGAAAACAAATGGAAAATGAGCAAAGTTTGCATAAATGGCAGTTTCAGTCCCTCAACTTTTAAAACTTGTCAAATCTAGTCCCTGAGCATTTATTTTAAATAAAAAGTAACCAAAGGTCCTTTTGAAATCACAAATAATCATATTGAGTCCTTTGGTGGAAAGTTTGCAAAAATTACACATTTGGTCCTTCAAGTTTCAAAATTGGCAAAAATAGCCCCGAATGAAAAAGTCATTTATGATCCTTGGAAATTTAAATGTTATCGCAAATGGTCCTTGGGTTAAAAATTTGGAAAAGTTACAAGAATGGTCCCTGGAGTTTCACAATTGGCAGATTTGGTCCCTGGGAAATTCAAAAGTGGAAAAATCAATATAAGTCCTTGAACTATTGAAGTTTGGCAAGATTGGTCCTGTTGATAAGTTGTTAATTTCAGCCCCTCAAAATTCCAGAATTTACACAACAAACCCTTGGGCTTATTTCTATACCAAACGGACCCTTATATTATTTAAAGTCCAAAAACCAAACCAAATCCAACACCAGCCCACTCTTCCACCCTTATATATCCCACAGGCCCAAAACCACAGCCCAAGTCCAACACATTGATAAGTTTGACTCAAAGTCAAACTTATCACCCCGCTATCTTCATCCCCTCCCCCACACCACTTGCACCCTGCAACCTGTCATGTCCACCACCCCCCACCATCCTTCCAATCACCTCAAACTGCCTAAACCGACCACCATCACCTCACAATTAATGTTCCACCCCTCAAGTTGCAAAATTTCACAGAAAATGGTTATAAATAGTTTTGGCGCCAAAATTCATCCAAGGGACAAGATTGCTCAATTTTAATCCAATTGTTGAGATTAGTGATGGGAAATGATCAGTGAGGAAAGAGAAACCCTAATGTTCACTTATAAAAGGAAGAGATGAAGCAGAGGAGAAAGAGTAGAAAATTTAGTTAAAATAGTTGTCGTATTTAGTGTAAACCCTAAATTAGTTGTAATCTTTGCTTTTGAAAGCTTGTATTCTGTTACTTTAATGTAGTATGAACTTCCTTTAATCTCAATTTCAAGTTTTCAGATTTAATTCTCATGTTTGCATTTTTAAATTTGAAATTCCAAATTAAGCTTCGTTGATTTATAGTTGTTATCTTGGACTGATTAGCTCATGTAAGCTCCTTAGATAGCTTATAAAAGCTATTAGAAACTTTAAAAAGGAGTTTAGTATCAAAAAGCAAAAATATAAAAAAAAAAATACAAAAATTCACTCAAAAATCAAAAAAAGAAGGAAGAAGACAGAGGAAGCAAGAAGAATGGTGCACTCAAGGATTGCAGTGGGTTAGTGGTTTCATGGGAAGCCTATAGGTTGTTCTAAGGTCCTTGGTTTCATATTCTTGCTTGGAAGCTCATTGTAAGGGTTATTCTCATTATTTTTGATTTTCATTACAACAAGTTTATTTGCACTTAACTCTGTGCATCTATGATCATTTAGTGTATTTGAGTAAGACTGTAGTTTATAACTGAATGTTTGTTTGCTAGAATCCATTTGTGCTCACATTAACCTTTAAACTGCCATATTTTAGCTTGTTAGTGATTATTAGGTTTTAGTTGTTAAAGTTGTTGATTACATGTTCAATTCAGTTTACTACATTATTAGAAGTCATTGTGGTTCAGTTTCATGGTTGTATTTGGTGATTTGCTTTGAAAATCTCATTGTGAGTTTCTTAAAGGGGTGTTTGGATCTGTGTGTTTGACTGTGTTGCATAGTGATTCAGAGTTAACCTTTGGTTTAAACACACTGCATTAGGTCATTTTAGTTATAAAAGTAGTTAAGTTTAGTTAATCTAGTCTTATCCTAGTCTAATACAACATAATCACTCATTTAGGACTCTTAGAATCTCACAAAAGTCAACATTTTGCAAAAAATCAAAAAAGTCAAATTCCATAGATAAAAGTTTTTGAATAAACTTGCCCATTTTCTCTACGCCTTAATATTATATTTTAGACCTTGTGCTTTTTAGGATTAATATTTGGTTGCTAATCTCCATTAATGTGTTTTTACTTATTTTTATCTCATAGGTTGAACTGCTTATTTTTTAACTTTTATTTGGTACTTTTTCTAAAATCTCCCCTGTGCACAGCTTTACACCCATCTTTCTAAGCTTGCATAGAGCTTATCAGTGGGCCCCACTTAGTGTTTCTTGGTTCTTTGGACTCCCCAGCTGGCCCTCTACCCATTTCAAGCTTTTTCTGAACCTTAAACTTCTTGGGACCCACATATTTTGGCCATCAAAGTCTGTCCCATTTTCTATGTGCAAACAAGATTTCAAGTGCTTATTTTTGTGCTTATTTGCTTATCAGTGGTACTCTCTTGTTGTTTCTTGCTTATTTAAGTCCACTTAGCTAGTTTACACCATAATCCACCTCTGTGGACCCCACAGAAGCTCTTTTCTAGCAAAAGTCAACTGTGAGAGCTTTTTGTGTCCATTTTGCTTATTTTTAGGCTTGGGAAAATTTGTTTTCACAAAAGTTCTTAGTTTTTAGGTACAAAATAGTTTTCCAAAAGAAAAACCAGAAAAATCCAAAAGAAATTTAAGTGATAACTTCTATTTAATATTATTTATCTTTTTAATTCTTCTTAGCTTTTTATTAAGCAATTTTCATTTTTATATTTTTCATAATTTCCGTACATCTTTTAATATTTCCAGTAATTTTCTTAGATTTTTATCTTTTCATTTAGTATTTATAATAATTAATAATAGTTAAAATAGTTTTAATTAAAAATCAAAAAGAAAATCCATTTCTGTTTATTTTTAATCTCTGGTTTATTTTTATATTTTTCCTAGGTCTTATTAATTATTAAGTATTTTCATAATTATTACTGTTCATTTGCTATTTATATTAATTAAATTAGTTTAAATAGTTCTTAATTAGTAATTAAGAAAATAATTAATAAAATAGTGTAATAATAGTTTTTATAAACTTTTTATAATTTTTTTAGGGATCCTGTATTAGTTAATTAGTTTTATAAAATATTTCCTAATTTTCTAAGTCACTTTTAGTATTATTAGTAATTTAAATTAGTTAATTAGTTAATTAATATGTAATTAGTAATTAATTAATATTAAATTCAGAAAAATACAAAAATACAAATTTTTAGTTTTTATAATATTTTTAAGTTAGTTCAGAGTTTTTAAAAATAAATTTTCATTTTCTTAGCTTTATTTAATATTATATTATATTTAGTTTAAGTTAAATATTAATAATAAGTATTAAATAGTTTTTAATTAATATTAAATAATAAAATAATCAAAAAAATATTTTTCTTTTTTATAAAATTTTCTTTTAATATTAAGTTTGTAAAAAAGTCATTTTCACCCTCTGTAGTTTGTTTTTGTTCAATTCCCACTTTTTCAGTACGCATTTGCATTTAAATACGTTTTAGGATTATCTGGTGTTGATCCCAGTTGAGCAATTGATCTAGATTTACTATCTTAGATAAACCAAGACAATAATGTATAGAAGCTGACTAATATTTGTAACTAACTTAATCAATATGCTGAAGTTACTGATTAACTTAAGAAGAACACGAACACAATAATATCACAACTTAAACACTTCAATATATTGAATACGAGCACCCTTTGATAGTGCTAGGGTTTTGCAACCTTGAAGTGAATACAATGCTAGAATAATACGAAATAAAGCGTATTGCCTAGTCTAACTAGGATCTCCTTGTCTTAGCACCAAGGACCCTACAGGTTTATACATCGACTTCCTGGCCCAAGACTAAAGATATGTCTAACATTATAGAATATTACAGCAAAAATCTATTCTATAAATACAAAGCAGCACGTATCATGGACACTTATCCACATAAGCAAGCAGAGTCTTAGCAGTATTCCTTCAGCAGTAAGCAGTCTCAGCAGTAGTGCTTGACTGGGCAGGTAGGAGAGGTTGGTTTACACTAGCCAGGTAGACTTGACTACTAGCAGCAGTGTAGGGCACGCCGAAGTAAGAGTTAGCTTGCAAAAGCCAACAATCTCCCGCTAAACTTGATAATGTGTTCGCAGGAAACTATAAGTTTTCTTTTGAAGCCTCCAAATAACACGCAGAGGATGCTTGGCCAACCACTCTATCTTCTTTCTCAGCTTCGGTCAATTTCTCTAGGAATTCTGCTGCACTAGGGTTCTTGTCGAAGCCAAATCTTGAAGATGAGGAGGTTACTTCGGGTTCACCATCGTAAGCTTAGAATCAATCATTACAGTGGGAAGAAGCTCCAGCTTCAAGGGTGGATATGGCCTTTTCTGGTAGGCATGAAACATCAACTGCGCAGGCCTGAGTAGTACATGGATGAACATCACTTGAGCTATAATGCTTCCATAATGTAGGACATAGTTATCGTGCTTCAAACCTCCCCAGTGATTTGTCAGCTTGGGTTCTGGATAATAAGCAATCTTTTGGAAATGTACGCTGCATAATCGCATGGAGGCTTTCACCAGCTTACTGGGGATCTTCATATTTAAACTGTAGGCTTGTTCCAGTCCCATAGAGTATGTCAGATGTCTGTTCTATCAGCAAGATCATTAGGACAAGATCAGTTGCAAATCCCCTGTATGTATTTCAACATCACCCGGTCGCACTGCTGATAAGC
>LBNU01014483.1:116992-136770 GCA_014162995.1 Artemisia annua
CAGGTGTAGGCTCATACTCATATTCATCATTCTTTGACTTTGACTCACCCTCTTTACTTCTTCTGGATTTCAAAGCTTCAAGAACTTCATGTTCTGCTAGCAGCCTAGCTTGTTCAGCATCAACATCTTCACCTTCTATTTCTGTATCACCCATAGCAACCTGCATAGCCAAAACTCTATCAGCCTCCTCAAGCTTCTCCCTAGGCCAATATTCCTTAGGCAATTTCTTATACTCTTCTTCTTCATCACTAGAATCAGGAACAACTTCTTCAACTATCTTTCCTTTTCCATTAGTGCTTGAAGCAACAGGTTTTGCCTTTGGAATTGTTTGTGAAGGTTCTTTAATCAACACTCCTTTTGTGGGTAATTGTGACACATGGATTGGTTGTGAAAGTGATGTTGGTTGAGATGGTGCAGGTTTGATTGGTTCTGGTTGAAGTGGTTGTGATGTACGTTCAGTTGGAGATTTCTCTTGAAGCATTAACAAAGCGTTTGCAACAGAGTTCTCACCTGATCCAGCAGCAGAGTATTGCTGAGCAGTAGAATCACTAAAGGGTTCACCATTATCAATATCCAATTGATCATCACCTTTAGCCTCCCCTGAAGCTAAACCAGTATCACCAGCAGCATTCTTATCAACACTTTCTTTCAAACCAACAGCAGCATAGTCATCACTAGCAGTAGTCTCAACAACAATTTGAATATCAACAGTAGAGTTCAAAGTAGCAGAGTCAACATTAATCATAGTTTGAACTTCAACCTCAGCAACCAAATCATCCTTACCCATAATTTCATCATCAGCAACATTTTTAGCACCCCTAATTTCCTCCCCTGAACCTGTGCCATTCCTCCCCTGGTTGGAAGCATCCTCTCCCAAAACAACAGCAGTGTTAGCAGAAGAAACTTGTTGTAATGACTCTATTTGTTGCTTCAATGTGGTGATCATGGTTCCCTGAGCAACTGTTAGACTTTCAAGAGCAGTAACTTTGGATTCCAAGGTTTGACACTTGGTTTCCAAAGTGGTACACTTTTCCATCAATACTTTTATTTGTTCCAAACTAGCCTCATCACTTCGACATGTTTTACCTGGTCCGAGAGGTGAATCATTGACATTGACATTTTGTACAAATGGTGGTGCCATCAATTCAATATGTTCAATTCTGTCCTCCTCACTTTGGGATGTGTGACCTTCCCTGAGAGGTGAATCCTGGGACACAAACTCAGTACCAAACCTAGTTTGATCATCTGAGCCCCCTATATTTTCCATGTGGCTAGGGAATCCATCACCTGTGTTTGACTCATAAGAATCATTCACATTAGATGTTGCCTTGGATTGGGTCTTATGTATGTTAACACTGACCTGCTCTGCTGCTAAGCTAGTAGCAGTAGTGTTAGCCCTCACCAACATATCATCTTCACCAACTATGACAGCCCCATCTGGTACATTTTCCATCCTAACACTGGTCTGGGGTAACTCAGTGTTCTTTGAGGTTTTCCTACGTTTATAGGTTTTTATTGATGATGGAGATGGTGAATCAAAAGTGGGTGTGTGTTGGGAGTCAGTGGGAGTTCCTGATCCTTCACCCTGATTGTTTTCAATAAGTTGCACCATAAAAGGGGTAAGTGGTGTAACTTTACCAGAAAATTCTTTGTTGACCTTGACCAAGAAACTAAAAGACACAGATCCCATTATTGGAGATTTATAAATAGCTCTATGGGATCTTGTTGTTTCAATCTGATCATTGACAAACAGTTGGATAAACCTTGGATAAAGAAATCCCTTTTTCTTTAACACTCAAAACAATTCCTTCAAAAATCATGTTTGAAAAGTTAAATGGGTTTCCTTTGCTTAAACAAATCATAGCAGATGCTATGGTTGTATTAACCTTATTCCACCCAGTTGTTTTTGGACTCAAACAATGTAATAAAGTATGGGCTAAAAATTTCCATGGAGTTGAGAAAAGACATTTTTGAAATTTTAAACCATTGTCTTTCTTCTCATAGCCCAGTTCTTCCAGCCCTTCAAAAAGTTCATTCCTTGCAAGACACTTTGTTCCTTCTTCATCATCAAAGAGCAAAGTTGTTCTAATAGTAGCTTCAGAAACTATTACTTTTTGATCATCAACAAAAGCCCTCACACATAGTTCCCCTTTCAAAGTTTTGACTTTGGCAGTATGCCAAAACTGTTTGATGTGAGCAGCATAGATGGTAGGATTCACAGTTAATGCATACCTAAGGGATGTAGCATTAAGAAAGTTTGCCATTTCTGTGAATTCTGCAGGTATAACATCTGTGTCAAGTTCGGCCACAATGTTATGACTTTTTGCCCATGTTCGATTAATATCCATGATTTAGGGTTCTTAAAATTTGGGGATTTGGAATTTGGATGATAATGGAGAGTGGGTTGGTCTCTAAACTTCAATTCGTGGGTAATGTGTAGAGAAAAAGTGATTCAATTAGGTTATAAACTGCTTAGTGGAAGTTACATAACCGTCCCTAGACTTTAAGTTGTAGCAGCAGACACCCAGCAGCAGAGTCACACAACCAGCAGCAAAGTTGACTACTGCTTATAGAACCAAGCAGTAGTTTGACTTTTCTTGGACAAAAAGTCAATAATCGAACCAAATCTCTTCAATAATAGGCAGTTACCAAAAATTGAATTCCAGTCACCAACTCCTCATTAATTACCATAACACCCAATTGATCCTCAATAAAAGGGGATCAAATCCAATTGATTTTCTAAGCAAACCCTAATCACTTCCAAAAACACCACAAAAACTTAATCAAAATCTTCAATCTTTTCCAAAATAAGCATAATGTCTGACATCAGAGAAATAATCAACATCTCTTCAGACTCAGAATCAAATCGTCCNTCATCAGACTCTTCTGATTCATCCGACTCAGAGTTTGACACACCAAACAACATCATGCCAATTCCTCCATACTTTCCACCATACCAACCTCCCCGTAGATTACTCAGAACCAAGGAACAAGCTCGAAAGTTTAAACATGACATCAATGCTGCCTATCTTCCATGGCATAGGGACTACAGAGCACCTACCAAACAAAGAGGTGAAGATACTTCAAGGGGTGAGGGACCATCTAGGGTTCCTCATGAAAAAGACACGGCTAATCTTGCAGAGAAGCTTCCCAATGCTCTTACTCAGGCCCTGCAAGCAGCTTTGTCAAAGATGCCTCCTCTGCCTGTTGTGCCTGTTCCTGAGTCCTCCAAATCAACAAGAAAGCCTCCCCTTAAGGTTGTGTTAGGACTTGCTGCTCCAAGGTTGTAGGATGAGAAAATGCAAGCCAGGGGAGTGTACAAGAGAATGCCAGATCCCAAGGACAAAGGAAAAGGACCCATGAAGTAGTCTTCTTAGTAGAAAGCATATGATGTAGATCCTTTTGTGTTTTGAATGAACCTTTCTTTGTAATCTGCATCTTTTATCCATGGAATAAACTTGACTTTTATGTTTAATCACTTTCTTGTACATTCAGCAAATATATCCATGTTAACCTTAACCTGCAAAAGATTAGTCCAACAACACAAAACAACCAAGTCCAATATTGCAAAATCTGACTCAGCAGCAGAGTAACCACTAGCAGCAGAGTAGACTTTAGCAGCAGATTCACACAGGGCAATATACAACAAACTTATTTAGAACAATAACAGTACAAATCCTTTTACAAAACTTAACAAGAACACATAGAGATAAGTTTTTCTAAAGATTGATCATACCAATACATGCAATTAAATACTGAAACCTACCCACATCAAAATGTTTAGTAAGTAGATCTGCAACATTTTTATCAGTATGAACTTTAACAATTTGAATCAACTTCTTTTCATAGCAATCTCTAATAAAATGATGTCTTATCTCAATATGTTTTGTTTTAGAGTGAAAAACAGGANTTGGTGTTCATAAAATTGTACCCATAGTCCAGCAATTGGTTTTGCATCCAAAGTACTTGACCACAACAACTTGAAGCAGCCACATACTCTGCTTCTGTTGAAGAGTTTGCCACCACAGTTTGTTTCTTACATTGCCATGACACCAATCTGTTTCCCAGAAATTAACAACCTCCTGTTGTGGATTTCCTATCCAAGCTAGCCCCAGCATAATCACTGTCTGAGTATGCTTCCAAATCAAATGGTGAATCCTTAGGATACCAAAGCCCGAATTTGGGTTGATACCTTAAGTATCTAAAGATTCACTTCACAGCATGAAGATGTGATTCTTTGGGATTGACTTGATATCTTGCACAAGCACATACAGCAAACATAATATCTGGTCTTGAAGCTGTAAGGTACATCAATGAACCAATCATTGACCTGTACAAGTGAACATCCACCTCTTTGCCATACTCATCATTCAACAATGGCTTATCTTTCTCATGAGTTGTCTTTGATGGCTTGGCATCTTCAAATCCAAACTTCTTTAAAATCTCAGCCACATACTTATCTTGGCTGATGAATATACCATCATTCAGTTGTTTCACTTGCAATCCCAAGAAAAATGTAAGTTCACCCATGGAACTCATAGAAAATTTATTCTTCATGATCTTCTCAAACTCCTCACACATAGCTTTGCTTGTAGAACCAAAAAGGATATCATCTACATATACTTGAACCAGCAAAATATCACCTTTGTTTTTCTTAATGAATAAGGTTTTATCAATTGTACCCTTCTCATATCCACAATCCAGCAAATAAGTTGATAACTTTTCATACCATGCTCTGGGAGCTTGATGCAATCCATATAGTGCTTTCTCAACCTTGTAAACTTTGTCAGGAAAATTTGGATCTTCAAAACCAGGTGGTTGTGTCACATAAACTTCTTCCTTGATTTCCCCATACAGAAAAGCACTTTTAACATCCATTTGGTATACTACAAAATCTTTGTATGAAGCATAAGCCAAAAACAATATTATGGCCTCAATTCTTGCCACTGGTGCATACACTTCATCATAATCAATACCTTCTTGTTGTGTGTATCCTTGAGCAACCAACCTTGCTTTGTTTCTAATCACAATTCCTCTTTCATCTCTTTTACACCTAAAAATCCATTTAGTACCAATTGCCCTTTTTCCATTAGGCAAATCCACCAAAGTCCAAACTTCTTGTAATCTGAATTGAAGAAGCTCTTCTTGCATGGCTTCTACCCAGCTTGAATCTTGTAATGCTTTATAGGCATTTTTGGGTTCAACTTGTGATAGGAAACAAGCAAATAGACAGTTTTGCAGATCTTTATGACTGTTTCTTTGATGAAGAGATCTTGCAAAGAAAGCTTTGTGTAAGATATCTTTTTGCTCTTTAGTCATCCTCCTAGTTTGCACAGTTGATGATGGATCACCCAAAATGTTTTCTTTGGGGTGAACTTTGTGAACTCTTGTAGTTTTGGTTGGACTAACTGGAATACTAGATTCCAAATTAGTAACATCTGCTGCAGCTCCAAAGATTTGAGGATCAAGAGCCTCATCATCAGTATCAGCATAGATCTCTGTCAAACCAGGTGTAGTGGAATCATCAGGGTATGTTGAATCAGCAAGAGATATACCCTGTGAATCAAAAGTTGGAAACTTGTGTGTAGCAGTAGTGTTGCTAGGTCCAGCAGCAGAGTGTTCATTAGCAGTAGAGTTATGAAGACTGCTGCTAGAAGTAGTTTCCTTAGGTTTTTCCACCACTTCATCAACTTTTGGTTCTCCCTCACTTCCTTTAGGAGAATCTTGGACAACATCATCTTGTGAACTCCTTTCCTCCTGTGTAGGAGAAATATTTGGTCCAAGCCTCAATTTTTCAATCAACACAAACTCCTTTTGGGAATCAGCTTCCTTAGCAGCAGAGTCATTTGATTGATTACCTGCAAGAGAGTTAGTATCCATTCCTGCAAACACTGGCTCATAATTCATGGTTTTGGTTAGCATATCAATATCAAATAGCCATTCTGGTCCAGTTCCTGCACTATTGGTTTTATTCTCATCAAACTCAATATGCAGGTTTTCTTCCACAAATCTAGTTCTTTTATTGTATACTCTATAAGCTTTACTATTGACAGAGTATCCAACAAAGTAACCTTCATCAGCCTTTTCATCAAACTTGCCTAATTGGTCTTTGGTATTTAAGATGGTAATAGGACACCCAAATGGTCTAAAGAATGCTATCATTGGCTTTTTACCATGAAATAATTCATAAGGGGTCTTATTATGAGGCTTAACTACCTTACTCCTATTTTGCACAAAGCAGGCAGTGTTCACTGCTTCAGCCCAAAAAGGTATAGGTAATTTTGAATCTGACAACATAGTCCTAGCAGCCTCAATCAATGTTCTATTTCTCCTCTCAGCTACACCATTTTGTTGAGGAGTTCTAGCAACACTGTACTGTCTTAAAATACCCTTACCCACACAGAACTGATTCATTGTATGATTCTTAAACTCAGTTCCATTGTCACACCTTATTATCTTTACCTTGTGATTTATTAGGTTTTCTATTCTAGTTATGAACTCCTTAAGAATTTCAGGTGTTTCATCTTTAGTAGCTAGAAAGAATACCCAAGTAAACCTACTATAATCATCTGTGACAACTAGACAAAATTGCTTCTTATTCAGACTTTTCACAAAAACAGGTCCAAATAAATCCATATGAAGCAAATGCAAAGGCTTATCAATAGTATTCACAACTTTGGACTTAAAAGATACTCTGTGTTGTTTACCCTTTTTACAGGCAACACAGGTTTCATCATTTTCAAAAACCTTTGAAGGTAATCCTCTTACAAGATTACTTTTTACCAATTTATTCATGGTTTTGAAATTTAAGTGTCCAAGTCTCCTATGCCATAATTTGGATTCATCAAAGGTGGCTTTAGCAAAAAGACAAGTTACATCTCTTCTAGGAACTATGTTCTTTATATGATCACTGTATATGTTGTCATTTCTTGGAACTTTGAGTACCACATACTTGTCATCTGGTAACTTAAAGTCAGAAGAAAGGACAAGACATTCAGTGTCAGTAAAAAGAACAAAATTCCTTTTGTCACACATTTTTGAAACACTAAAGAGATTAAACTTAAGTCCTTTAACTAACATCACATTTTCAAAATTCAAATTTCCTGTTTTTATAGTACCAATACCAACAATTTTTCCACCTGTACGATCATTACTAAAAGCAACACATCCACCATCAATAGGCACAAAATCTTCAAGTTGGGATATGTCACCAGTCATATGTCCAGAGCATCCATTATCCACAATTCCTTGGTCTTTTAGCTTGTCTTGTAGATTGCCCTGCACATAAAGTAGAGAAATTAGTTTCTCTTTTTGACCCAAGCCATTACTGACTTGGATCTGCCTTGTGCATCAACATAGTTATATTTAGTAAGATCCATTGATGCACTGTTGTTGTTGGAAACTTGAGTTAAAGCATTTGATTTTAGTTTCCAACTCCAACAAGCTGAGGCCTTTACAGCATAAAAATGATTTCCAACAACTGTATTTGGTAACTTTTTAGACACAGCAGTAGAGTAAATTGCCTGAGCAGCAAAGTTTACTCTTGAAGTAGCAGCAGACCCAGTTGTTTTATTTTGAAAAGGCCTTTTTGGTTGAGCAGTCACAATAGATCTAGTAGCACCAGATCTCAGTAACACTGCCCTTGGAACCATATTTCTTTTGGGAGGTGAGTGATCTCTTTTTGAAAAGTTTTGATGATTCACTCTTGTATATTGGTTCCAAACTGGTTTTTGATAGTTAGCACAATTTGCTTGAAGATGCTCAAAACTATCACAGTTATAACATGCCTTCTTTTTAAGATAAAAATCATTTCCTAATCTGTTTGAGACTAGGCCATTGAAGTTTCTTTGGTTTCCCCTAGGCTTGTTATTGAACCTTTTCATATGATCTCTAGGTATCTCTTGGTACTCAACAACCTTTTTAGACAAAGCATAACCTAACACAGGTTTTAGAAACTTATCCTGATTAATTTTAGGCTTGACAACTTGAGGAATCTCTTCCTTTTTAGCACACTGTGTTAGCCTAGCATCACTCTTTGACACATTAGAACTTTGTGTTGACATAGTGGTTGGCTCATCTAATTCATCTTCACTATCTGACACCCAATCTTCAATGATTGGTGCATCAGAATTCATTTTTGCAACCTCTGGTATAACACTAAGTGACTTACTAAATTCTCCTGCAGATTTTATAAGCCCTTCAACATCTACAAATGACAGTTCTTTCCCTGGTGGTGCAAGTGCACTTTTCATGGGAGGTGGAACCTCATTGTATCCTATGCCACTATGCTTTCTCATCAGTTGACACTCAATTATGTTTTTATCATGTTCATTAAGAATAGAAGTAGCATACTTTTGTTTATCAACTCTAATAATGTGCTTATCTTTTTCCTCAATAGCTAAATCTCTAGCTTTTTCAGCCTCAACTAACTTTCTTTTAAGCATTGCTATTTCAGCATTTTTAATTTCAATTTCTCCATCCTGTATGTTCAACCTATCAACATACTCAATCTCACATTCTTTCATATAGTCAAGTTTTCTTTCAACATTTTCAATACCTACTTTATAACCTATGTTATCAAGTCTCAGAAACTCAACTTCTTTTATCAAACTCTCATTCCTAGCCTTAAGTTCTTCTATAGTGTCAGCACATGATTTAAAAGAACAAGAAGATTCATTAGATTCATGTGATACCTCAGAATCTGAGCCAGATGATGAAGAAGCATAAGCCATTAGAGCAAAGTTATGCCCTGTAGTTGTCACTGCAAGCAGGCCATGGTTTGGTTCTTCTTGTGCCAAGTCACTCCAGTCATAATCTCCCAAACCATCACAAGACACCAAAGCAGTAGTTGGCTTTGACTCTTCTGCAGCCTTCTTGGTTGTGTCAACATTCTTCTTGGGAGCTCTGCATTCTCTGGCAAAATGTCCTTTCCTATTGCAGTTGAAGCACTCCATCTTTGACTTGTCAAAACCCATGTTTCCCTGTGGATTATACTTAAGTTGCCTTCCAGTTCTTTTCAAGAACTTTCTTGCCCTTAAAGTCAGCATAGCCATTTGCCACTTCATATCAATTTCTTCCAGATCATCAGAATCAATATGATCAGCATCTTGGTTTAGAACTTCAGTAGCTGTGGTGAGATCAGCCAAGAATGCACACAGAGCAGCATCACTTGCAGTGTCCAAGTTATTAGAACTAGCAGCAGAGATACTAGTGCTAACAGTAGAGACACCATAAGCAGCAGAGTGACCCTCTAATGAAGTATTGCCTTTGGTAGAAACAAAAGCAATATTTTGAGCTGCTGATGATGAAGTAGACGAATTTGATGCACCCTTCAACTCAGTTTCATAAGCCTTCAAGTTGTTGTATAGATCATCCAAGCTCATTGTATCAAAATCAGCTTTGTTTCTCCACACAACAGTTTGCATGCTCCATTCAGGTGACAGGCTTCTAATAAATTTGAGATTTGTATCTTCTTGAGGGACAATGTATCCAAGAAGCTTTAAATGACTTACAAGCTTTTGGAGTCTGTTGTAAGTACCATCAAGATTTTCTCCACTGATAGCAATGAAGTTCTCAAATTGATGCTTCAAAGCATTTTTCCTAGCCTTCTTAGTGGCATCATTGCCACCAAATCTTGTTTCAATAGCTTCCATAAGCTCCTTAGCAGTATCAATGGGTTCAAAGTCAACCTGAAATTCATTGGGTAATCCCATCAGGAGAATACTATGAGCTTTTATCTCCAATTTCATGAGATCATCAGCTTCCTTTCCCTTGATTCCAACTTCCTTGCCATCAACAGTCACTGAAGTTTTAGTACCTTTGACAATAGCATCCCACATCTTGTAGTCAATCATCCGGATGTATTGCCTCATCCTCATCTTCCATATCTCATACTCACCTTGCTTCAGCATAGGAACCTTGGAGGCAGTAACCATATGAGTTTCATCACCCATTGCTTCAGATGTGTTAACAGATAGAACTTGAGAGAATGTTTGAGTTCTTCTTGATCACAGCTTCTAGATCACAAGCTCTGATACCACTTGTTGATCCCAGTTGAGCAATTGATCTAGTATTATTATCTTAGATAAACCAAGACAACAATGTATAGAAGCTGACTTGTTACAAACTTAATCAATATGCGGAATTTATTGATTAACTTAAGAGGAACACAAACACAATGATATCACCAATTAAACACTTCAATATATTGAATACGAGCACCCTGAATAGTGCTAGGGTTTTTCAACCTTGAAGTGAATACAATCCTAGAATAATTCGTACTCTAGTCTAACCCTAGGATCTCCTTTTATACACCAAGGAACCCTACAGGCTTACAAACAACTTCCTACTCACGACTATGATCTTCTAACATTATAGAATATAACATAATATCTATACTATAAATACAAATATTCGTACATAATCTTATCACACAAGCAGCAGAGTCTCAGCAGTATTCTTCCAGCAGTAGAGTCTCAGTAGTAGTCTTGTCTAGCAGTAGAGATTTTACACTTAGCAGTAGACTTGACTAGCTAGCAGCAGTGTAGCATCCAGAAGTAAAGTTACTTCAAAACCCAACACAAATAAATTATTTTCTTTTTCGAATAATTTTCTTTTATCATTTGGATTCTAAAAATATAAGTTTCACATCCGTGAGATTTATATTGGACAGAATCCACTTTTTATTTCGTTCGTTTACGTAATTTTAATTTAAACGTACACGTTTTAGATTTTTAAACGTTTTAAGTAATTTGATTTCCAGTAATTGATCTATTAGCTTGTTTAAGCTATTTTCTTTTACATTTCCTTAGTTTAATCATTTAAACCCTTTTTCGTTCAATATCACCCAATCACAAGTCGTTTTTGATACCATTCACACCTCGTCGGGACATAACGACCCGGGGATATTCTATACTCCTTGGTTAGCATTGTGCCCTGGATTGCTTGACTTGAGTTGACCAAATCCTTGGTCAGTTTTAGTTGACTGTTCAGAGCCAATCAGGGTCCTTATACTTATAACTCCTAAGAAATGTCAAAAATAGTCCCTAGACTCTATATTTTCAGAAAATTACCATATATACCCCTATGCATGGAAAACTTTGCAAAACTAGTCCTAATTCCATGCAAACTATATTTTTATTAAACAAAAAGGTTTCCTAGCTTATGTTTAACTAATATTAGCTTATCTAAGTTACCAAAACTAGTTTACGGCTTATGGAATGGACTTATAGCACATAAATGGTAATTCGTCTTTATTTAGGGTTTAAAAAGAAAACTAACTAGTTCTAGTGTTCAAGTCTTAAGCAAGGGATCATATGGGTTCTAAGGAAACCTAATACTATCCTAGGACTAATCTAAAGCTAAAAGAACAAGAAATGAAGGCTTACCTAGGTCGGGGAAGGGTTAACGAGGGTTTAGGGTTTTCTAGGGTTTCTCTCGGCCAAAACCACAACTCGACAAGGTCTAAGCTCTTGTACTCGACTTCTATGGCTTCTAACGGTCTTATAATACAGAATGTATGTGAGATAAAGAGGAGAAGAGGTGTGGAATGAAATGGAGGAGAGAGGGGGTATTTATAGTCGCGGTAAAGAGTAGCAAGCAAGAAAAGAGAGGTGAGGTGTCGAGGAGGGGGGAGGTGAGTAATCTGAGCTAGGGGAAGTTGTGGCAAGTCTAGGAGGTGACTAAGACCAGCTATGGCATAGCTAGGGGGCTGCTAGGCCGGTTGTGGTGGTGAATGGCCGAGAAGAAGAAGAATGTGACAAGTAGGTGATGCACCTACTTGCTTGGGTGCTTGTAAGGTGCTAGGATGCTAGGTTGGTATAATGGAGGTGCTAGGGTGTTTGGTTGGTTGTTTAGAGGTGTTTGGTAACTAGTTTTAGGTTTTTAGGTTTAGTTTTATCCTAGTTTTACCTAGAGTGAGTTTAGGGTTTTACCTAGGGTTTAGTGCCTAAGTTAGGTTCCTAAGAGTGTCTAGTGACTAATCCTAAGTCCTAAGGGGCTTATACTAAGTGGTGGTAGCTTATGGGAAAGATTTGGGAAGGTTTGACATAGTTTTTGGGAAGTTATAACCTAGTTATGGTTTTATGCCTAAGGGACTTGTACCTAAGCTCCAATGGGTTGTACTAGTGCCTAAGGGTCCTAAAGTATCCTAATGTTCCTAGGGTAACTCATACTTAAGCCTTGGACACTTTCAAACTAGTTTAACTAAGCATATAGGGTTTAGTAAGCACATTAGGGTTTATTTAGGGTTTGTTATGGTTTTGTGGTAAGTTTAGTGTGTCAGATTGGTAAATTTACTTATTGTGGTGTTCTTGTGATCTTATGCTTGACATACCATGGGTTTATAAGGTGTGAGTGCTGAGTTATTTGGCTTGTGAGGATACGTGGGCAAGTCTAGAGAGTCATGCAACTAATGAATGCACATAAAAAGCAAAAATTTACCTGTGAAATACCTACTATAGGTATTTGTAATGCGAATGATAGTGATGAGATTTTGTGGGTTGTTACAGTCTTACCCCCTTAGAAGAAATCTCGTCCCGAGATTTTGATGAACGNTACGTGGGCAAGTCTAGAGAGTCATGCAACTAATGAATGCACATAAAAAGCAAAAATTTACCTGTGAAATACCTACTATAGGTATTTGTAATGCGAATGATAGTGATGAGATTTTGTGGGTTGTTACAGTCTTACCCCCTTAGAAGAAATCTCGTCCCGAGATTTTGATGAACGTAGGAGTAGGGGAAAGAATGAGTCGAGAAAGATAAGAGGAAAGGAAAGAGTTGTACAAACGGAGCAGGAATTGTTTGTACATGTGCCAAATACTTGGCCTCATTTGTGTATATATCATTACTTATAAGTAATGGCATCCCAATCCTTGTAAGCAAGAGCTTATAAATTCATGATCCATTCGATTTATAACTTTCTTCTTAAAATGAAAGAGCGTCCTAATTCATTTTATAGAATAGTCATCATAAATCATCCTTAAGTAGTATTGGCGGAAAACGGAAAAAGTGATCCACATTTAAGGAAATATGGGTCAAGAGTGTTTTGGAGACAAGTTCAAGTCACAACAGGGACAAGTTCAAGTCACGATAGAGACAAGTTCAAGTCACGGTAGGGACAAGTTCAAGTCATGGTAGAGACAAGTTCTAGTCATGACAGAGACAAGTTCTAGTCATGGTGGCTAGTTCTACAACCTCTATGTTGAGCAACTAATCACCTGGTAGCTATACCATGTTATGACTAGTGTGACGGACGTTATCTCATTCATGCAATCTTTGCAAGGAAAGATAGTTTAATACCATAGTCGAAAATAATGAGGATTAAAGTTCGGTATAGATATTCTTACAAGATCTAACTAATAGAATCTTGCGATATAACGAGAAATACAAGTTCTGATTCTTAGAACATTGTAGGATGGGGTAGAGAGAGAATATAGAGAAGGAAAAATAGAGTTAAAAATGATGGAGGAACGAAAAGATGGAACGGAATGAAAGGATGGATGAAAGTGGAAGGGTGAATTTTTTATGGGAGAGTGTGAAAAGGAAGGAAGGAAGGTAAGGGATGAAATAGGAAGGTATGAAGGAGGTAGAGATAACAGAGGAGTGGGTTTAAACGGAAGAGTAGGATTAAACGGTAGAGTAGGAAGGCGGGAAAATAAGATTTGAAATGAGAGAGTGGGAAAAAGGCGGAAGAGTGGAATTTGAAATGAAAGGATGTTAGAAAATGGAAAGGTAGGTTTAAAATAGAAGGATAAGATTAAACAAAGGAGTAAAAATATAGGATACCTGTAAAGATAGCATCCTAATGATATTATAAGATTTACTAGATTCCTCCAAGTTTTGTTTTCCCCCTAAGGTTCTTCTAGTTTTCCTAACTAGTCCTAAACTTCTAAGGGTGATGTTTTTGGTTTTATTGAAGTAGAGGGTTCTAAAGTGGAAGAAGGTTTAAGTGGTTTCTTTCCTAAGGTTTTACAAGGAGTGTTATTATTCCTAGGTAAGGTTTCGGGTTTTCTCTTTTGTTTTAAGTTGTCTATTACTACGAGTATCACTATTACTATAAGTATTACTATTCCTAGGTACTTGAAACCAGTTAGGGTAGTATCCATAGTATTTTCTAAGTATAATTCCTAATGTGTATCCTAAGAAATATCAAATCCTAAGATGTGATCTAATATCCTCAAATACCTTATCTCTAGTTATAGCTAATAACCTCAAGTTTTAGATCTAAGTTATAAATTCTTAGAGTAGGTCTCGGATGTTCTAATGGTGTAATATTCCTAAGGGTTTCTAAATCCTAAAAGTTATGTGGAAAATCCTAAAGGTTGCTTACTAGGTCTAGGTGATCTATATCCTTAAAAATAGTCTATTCCTATATGCTAGAAGCTTACTAATGTGTCTATCCAAACTAGGGTTTAATGGTTTAGGGTGGAGGTTTACTATTAAATCCTAAAATTCTTTATATCTAACCTATGTTCTAATCCTAATGTCTTTAATGAATTCTTATACTAGGCTATGTCTTATATTATAGGGATGTATTCCTAATTTTTCTATCTATCGGGGTAGGGATTTGGTTTCTAATCTATAAAACCTCAAAGATTCCTAATCTTATCTCCTATTTCCTTAAGGGTTTTGTTGGGTTTTATAGATTTGATGATACAAAACATGAAGAATGAAACATGAAGGACTTAAAGTGACAAAGGAAGAATTCTTCCATTAATGAAGAATGAAACACAAGGGACTTGCTTGGTAAAGAAGTTTTTCTTTATTAGTCCCTCGTAGTATTTTGTAAACCCTAAATCTTTATTATATAAAGAGATCAAGGGTACATAGGTTTCACATAAGTCTTTCATAATGTAGTCGACTAAAGGTGTGTGTGTAGCCTAGACGTAGGTTATAAACGTCTAGGGTTAGTGGTTAGTTAGTTAGTTTGTTTAGCCTCAAGGTCAAGTCCTTGATCCCTGTTACAAGGTGTGTAACACGTTCTACTTTGAACAAGTAGAATTGGTGTTGTAGATGATTATATGTAGTTATTAGAGATGATAATGAAGAAAACCTTGGTATCAGAGCCTTGGTTATAGAGAAGTAGGTGGTTGAACCTAGACTATAACCTAGGAGTCCTTCATGTAGTTGCATTTAGGGCTTATGTATAAGTATGGTAATTTATATGATTATTTTCTCTAAGTTTATGATTTATTTTATGTCGATTTTTGGACGTCTATTCTATCCCCTATATGTAGTATTGTATATGCCAATTTCTAGTATGTCATCTTCCGCGCGTAAGAAGTTTTGTTGGGCTATCGTTTTGCTACTAGTTGCAAGAGGAGTGGTAGGATGAAGCGGATTAACCGCAGAATCCGAGTTCCCGCTAGCATGTATTCATGTTCGGGCAAGGAGAGGATGTTTATGGAAAACGTTGGTGGAGAAGAAGTGGAGAGGTTTATAACCGCGGTGACCTCAGGAGTTGGAGCCGTTACCGAATACCTTGGGAAGTGTTCTCACTTCTCATATGAGGGAAAGATGGTTCAGTCTAAACCTCATGATTTGTATGCACATGTGGATCATGCAGAATTGGAAGAAAGGAATAGAGATGATTTTGGTACATTGTTGATTTCCTCAATGTGTAGGAAACATGAATGAGTGGTTGAGAAAAGATGAAGGGGAGTTAGGATGGAATGATGTAGATTCGAATCTGGAGTCCACAATGAGTAGTAAGTTTAACCGATCTGAGTGTGGAGGCAAGTGCGAGAGTAGAGCTTGAGCCTTTGTGCGACGTCTTTTGTTTTGTGTTATGTTTTTGAATTCTTATATCGTCTTTTGCCGTCTGGAGCCATGTTGGAGCGCGATTACTCTTGGATATTTGATCGACCTTATCCAAGTGATTTTGATTATAGGGTTTAAGTGATTATTGGAATTGTTCCTTGTGAGATAATTGTTTGCATGAAGTATTGTCATAGGAGGGGGTACACTTGTGAAAGGGGGCATAGATAATTATGGTGGCCAACATAATTATACATGCGTCACAACACAAGTGGACTTGCAAGTATGATGGCATGGATTGTGACGTGTGTTAGGTTCTATGTGGTATACGTGCGTTATCATTGAGATGTGTGGTTTTGGAAGTAAGTATGCGTGTGGAATAGGCTTATAACTATGGTCGCGAACATAATTATAAGGGTATCACACACGTAGACTTGTGACCATTATTGCATTGATTGATGTTTGTTGTTATATGTTGTGGTAGATGGTATGTGATATCATGTTGATGATGGTTGTATGGTTAGAGAAGTGTTCTCTTAACCATTTAGGCAACCGTTATATGTTAGGGTGTGTATGTGGCAAGATTCCATTCTACCTATCATATGTTGATACCCCAAATATCTATTGGAACAAATATTGTGATATTAAGTTGGTTCGTTTGTTGGACGCTCTATTTGGATATCTAGTTCTAAGTCTAGCGCCTCCTGTTCATACTATGTTGGTATGAATTTCTCATCCTTCTTATTCGGTATCGTGATTGATAGTAGTCATTCAGATTTGTTTTTATTGAGAAATGGTACGTTTCTTTGGTTATTCCATTCATTCATTCCTCGAATGAATGTTATATTATTCTTCGAGTATTGTTGGTTCGTGACGAGTTGGTGCGGATATTTAATCCCTCATTTACACACCAATTGAATTTCGTGACATGTTTTGCGACTTGGTAGTATTGATGTTTTTCTATGATTTTGGTTTGATCATTGTACGAATGAGTCTTTACGTTCTTCGCTTGGTTTGCAATGTATTCGCGTGAGTGTTCACTGGTATGATTATATGTAGTCGACTAAAGGTGTGTGTGTCTCTAGGGCGTAGATTATAAATGCCTAGACTAGAGTTGGTTAGTTAGTCTCAAGATCAATTCATTAATCCTTGTTATAATTTAGATAACACGTTATTAATATAATTGAGGCTGATTGTTGGGAAAAACCTTGTTTAAAATGTTGTTCTTATTCCGCTATGTTTTATCATATGAACATTATTATTCCTAGATAAAGGTCTAAACAACCTAGAGCTACAACGATCTATGGAGTTAATTAAAACTCCACAATTGGTATCAGAGCCAGGGGAGCTCTTGATCAAGGGATTCTACAAGGTTTTGTGTCGAAGAAAGCTGTTTCGGAAAAAGATACAATCGTTTTCATTAAAAGGTCAGAAATCGTATTACAAGAATTTGGTTGTTTCCTATTAATTATAATGATTGTGGAATCACCAACAAACCTAGTTCTATTAATTATCTTCATCAATTGTGGGTCAAAGGTTTATTGAATATTTTTTATAATGGGACGGCAGTGCATGCGAATTTGTATCTTATCTATGGGATAATAAGTTATAATTGATTTCATGGGTCAGTAACATCAATATTTAATTGAGGTCGAATCTTTGTCAATGGATATGAGATTTATTATTAGACTTGTCGTCTTTCGTTGATCATGAGTAGGAGTTATTATCGGAATATATTAATTGTTCGTCGTATATGGTGCGATAGGATATTATTTAATCAAAGTGGAGTATTTAAGTGATCTCGTACTACTTTTGATCATATGGGATGTCGTTTATTGGTGGTGAATGTGAATTACAATTCACCTCATACTGATAGTGGGTCAATTATTTAACTCGTATAATGATTGTTGGTGCTAATATTAGAAAAGGGTTTGTTGACAAGCGCATGTGGTTATATAATTTAATGGTTCGATGTTCGATATGAAGATTGATTTGTTATTGTTCAAGATGGATTAGAGCAGAGTTGATAAATATTAACAACATACTATTTTCATTGGTCGAAAAAGGTTACTGTCTTTTAAAGTGCTGCTTCTAATACAAAGTACTGCTCCATTGTTTTTCAAAGTACTGCTCTCTTGAATTAAAGTACTGCTGCTCGACTAAAGTACTGCTATGCTCCAAGGTACTGTTCATTCAAAGTACTGCTAAGTTTAGATGCTTTATGGAGACAAGTAAAGAGTTTTATGGTTCAATATATATATGCATGATTTACGAGCAGTGAGGGGAAGCCGAGATGGGTTTATATAAGATTGGTTCTACTTTGGCTCTCGGCTAATTATGAGCAGTTTGTTAGATTACACACACAGGTTATTAGTTTCACACACACAAGATGGTTCGTTGGTTTATAAAGGTTTTTAAAAGGCTCATATTTGGTTCTTATTGGATTAATTGATTACGAAGAAGGTTGAATATCATTTATTTGATGTTGTAGTTGAGTTTCACAGGTGCGTGTTCTTATCATACCTTATAGCAAGAGGTAACTTGTTTGTGCGTTAAAGATGTGACAAAGATTTGATGACTCTAGCAATGTGTGATTTTTCTTATGATGCTCTATGCACACATTGGCTATCACTTGAAGAATTACGTTATTGTGCTCAGTGTCTCATATTAGTTGAGGATTTATCAAGAGGCTGCGACCTACTTCTAGTATAAGTTTGGAGTCACGTGGATAGTGCAAGATATAAGACGCAAGTTTGGGAAATTCAACTTCTTCATCAAGTTCGTTATACTTGGTTTTATTCATCAGTAATCAGTTCATAAAGCCTACGGAGTTCGTGATTCAAGAGATGGTAAACATGCTTAGTTTCAGGGGAAGCTTATTGATTAATTGTTTATTCATCTACATGCACCACTTAAGGGGAAGCGTTTTGATTCAAGTTGCATGGAAGACCCCTATTGGATGATTACAAAAAGGGGAAGATGATTGATTTGCAGCTTATCGTCTGGTGACATGTTCAAGAAGACCTCAAGGAAGACAAAGATTGTTTCATTCATGGCGAGATTTAATTATCTCAACTTTTTCTACTTCGTCTAGGGAAGTTCGTACAAGAACATGTATGTTTTGTCATCATCAAATAGGGGAAGATTGTTGGGTTTTATAGATTTGATGATACAAAACATGAAGAATGAAACATGAAGGACTTAAAGTGACAAAGGAAGAATTCTTCAATTAATGAAGAATGAAACACAAGGGACTTGCTTGGTAAAGAAGTTTTAATTTATTAGTCCCTCGTAGTATTTTATAAACCTTAAATCTCTATTATATAAAGAGATCAAGGGTACATATGTTTCACATAAGTCTTTCATAATGTAGTCGACTAAAGGTGTGTGTGTGTCTAGGGCGTAGATTATAAACGCCTAGACTAGAGTTGGTTAGTTAGTGTGACAAATGGTAACTAATTTTATAATAAATTTCCATTTATTATATTTACTTTGAACATTATATGCATTTTAGCACATTTCTGCATGTCTCTGCACGTTTCTGCATGTTTTCGGGAACCGTTTTGTACACTGTAGCTTACAGTGACTACTGAAAAAGTTTATTTTCGTCAGTAAACACAAATTAATCCATTTTGGATAGTTACTGACAAGTTTCGTAATTTACTGAGAGTTTCTCGGTATTTGCTGAAAAACAACGCCGCACGCGAACCGACACCACAGTAATTGTGAAAAAGGTCAAGTAAATATATTTTTGAGTCAGTAAACTCATTTTATTACTTTTCTGAAAAAACCGTGGCTAAATACTTTATTTTACGTATTCGTGTCTAAAAACGTCAAACCGGGACATAACGACTACGTTTAAGCCTAAACCGACACACGATACACCAAACCGGGACAAAAGTTATAATTTTTCCCCTTCCTTGGGTTCCCCTAGCCGGCCCCAACACCTCCCCCATAAACAAACAAGCCTAAACACTCTATTACCCAACAATCCCTTTATTATCCATGTTACACTACATA
>LBNU01014484.1:0-12125 GCA_014162995.1 Artemisia annua
AGTAATTTACAAGCTCATACTAGTGCTCCTTTTAGGTTTTGAAAGTACAAACTCAATGTATTTATAGTTTCAGTCCACTATAAAGCTTCAGCTAATCTCCAAGTAAGCTATGTAAAACTCTTTTCATAATTTTACCAAGTTCTTACAATGTTTATATGATTTCGTATTACAAGTTTACCATGCATTGTGCTAGTTATACCACTCTTTTATACAGTATATAATTGAGCCCTTAGAAATGGATGATGAGTAGATCCCTTAGTGATTATCATGAGTGGATGATGTTAGGAACCCATGACAACCCTAGAAGGGTGTATGTAGGTTATGAATGATTGGTGTTGTTGAAGTGGTTTGGACAAGTTATTAGCTAGGAAAACCTAATTTGACACTACATAATAACCAACTGTCCTAAAAATTAAAACGTCTTAAACTCATGTAAGTGTTTGGGTAGTTTTAAATTTTTGGCACAAGAGTATTTAGAACAATACATTCAACAAACGAAACTATGGCCGAAAACGGGATAAAAACGGCGATTTATAGACGAAGGAGATTGATTTCCGGAAGTTAACTACGTAAATACTTTTCCGGAAAAACTGTTGTCTGAGTAATGGAGTCTTTGACAACAAAACGGACTGTTTAGCGTTCCTAGATGACCAAGCTACTGAAAATTTTTTTTTTATTAGTAATGTTTTTATTGAATACCGTGGAATATAAATAACGGTAGAAAACGAGTGTATAACGCTAAGATACTCACGTTGTTAACATAGATATACCTTCTAATTTGGAAGCTTTTAACCAAGTAAAATCATATTACGTATAATTGTATAGTTTTCAAGTAACAAATGACTAGAAGAGCGTTTTCCTTTAACCTTGAGACCGCATATTGACAAGAGTTACTTAATACGGGAATGAATGACTTCCAAGGTTTTCCAAACATCAAGACCAAGCACTAACAATTTATATAGTATATATCTTTACACACTAGTTCTTACGTACTTAATTGGCTTATATTTTACAAAGTATTGAAAAACCATATGAATTGCACATAACATATGATTTAAAGACGAGTGTATAGATAACATGTGCGCATGTTCATTATTGTTTCAACTTCATGACTAAGTAGATACATGGCATTTCATATAGGTAGCGTCTAGTGTTCGCAGCCTATATTTCCAAGTGTTTCAAGTGTTCCTAGTTTCAATTACTCCATGTTCATTAAACATCCACTTGAGGTGAGTTTTCATAGCCCCGTATATCTTTTCATTTGTTTTCAAATCCACGGGGGGAAGATACATTGCACATTCTGTCGTACGTAGCCTAAGTATCATAATTCCTTTACATAGCTTAATTCCACATTGCCTTATTTAAGTCCCCAATACAAATCATTGGACCGTAATTATGCTTAAGCCGAAGTGAAGTGGATAGATCTATTGAGAGGTGACGCCTCCATCCGTGTTTGGGTAAACGATAGTCAAGCGATGCATCTTCATTTGTAATAATACATAAGAGTTGCCTGGCAAAACACCTGGATGGGCACATTATTTCACTGCATGCAAGGCTTCGGGTCATAAGCTTAAGCTATTGTACTATTTATTTCACGTGACTTGTGTCATTCATATTTATACTTTGTGTTATCGTACAACATTTCATTTATAAAACCTATGATTTCTCACCAACTTTATGTGACCGTTTACGATGTATTTTCAAGTAACTAGCTAGCTTGTGTGGCAATGCATTGACATTTTGGATTCGCCGGCGACTTTGCATCATTTACTTTATGACTTATGTAATACGTTTGGTCTATTATGGATTTGTTTTAAAAACTCGCCAACACACTTTGGACCTATTTTTGTAAACTCTGATTTATTAATGATCAAACGTGTTATTTTCAAAACGACACTTTAGGTCTATCATATAGCCTTGTTATGAGATGCCAATGAACGTTACACGGTATTCAATCTCGGCTGCGATCAGGTTAAATTCAGGTGTGACATCATCCGCAATTTGGATTATAATCCAAATCCTCTGAATCATCCCGCCACTCTTTTCTTCTGTTTTATTATATCCACCTCTCTCTTTCACATTTCCCATATGACCACCTACAAATTAAGTCCCTAACATTAACAAACAAATACACCTTTAACTAGAATAAAAAAAACTAAAAATCAAAAAACACTGTTCAAGTAAATAGAAACAGCATTGTTCTTACCGTATTCAAAGGCACGCACGCATCGATGTAATTTCTCGTAACTATAGGTTAATTAGTATTGTATATGGACTCGGGTTTAATTTTCGGTAAAGAGTAGCAGGCAACAATGAAGGTTGTATCTGGGTTAAAGGGTATATTAGTCATTTCATGCAGATAATACCCTTGACTAACGGAAAAATAACGAAGTTAGCAAAAAAGCGCTCTCGGTGGCTTTTTGCACTTTTTACGGTACACTTTAGTGTTTTTTTGGCTACTTTCAATCTCGTCCCATTTCGCGAATTTCGTGAAATTTAGGGACCCATTTTTGCATTTTACCCTTTACTTGAACTAAATCATCTCAAATGTCACATATGTACTTAATATTTATGTGGCCAAAGGACGACCAATAGTCTTACTCTCAAAAAAACATGTCTTGGACTTATAAAGTGTTACCAGTCACCTGATAATGACTAAACCAACAAAATTTGTGCCTAATTTGTCACCACATATTCGGGGTTTGGTCACTCTTTTTCGATGGAAAAGCACGAACTCTAAACAATGACCATATGCCACCTACGAGTGCGGACCTTTGGTGACAACACAAAGAAAAAAACGATATGGACTATATGCATATCGTCACTATTTATTGCGGACAATACAATCTTTTGTCACCAGTGTAATTTGGAAAGGAACATACGTCCGTAGTATTCATTATTATTTAATTTACATTATGATGGGGAAAATTTACAATTCTTACATGAGTAAGCTTTGTCTACATGCATGTCCTGATCAAGTTTGATCCAAAGTGCATGATATAATATCCTATTTCCATATTGTCTTCTTCAATAGTTAATTTATCCCTAATGAATTCCATTTATAAAATCAATAGAAGTATGCTTGAAAAATTCCAGTGAAGATACTCCCCCCCCCCCCCCCTTTGAGATTGAATGTTTATGGGGTGTGGTTCATGTGACTTTTCCCATTAATTGAAAGAAAAGTTAGGAGATTTATACTTGTTTTGTTTGTATTTTGCGTTTTTTTGGAATAAAAATGTGCAGATTCTTGATCATCTGCGGAGCTTAATCTCACATCAGACTTCTCCAACTTGCAACTTAAAGATCTTGTTGATATCTCCCAAAGAGATGCATCATTTTCGGTTGTGCACTCCCGGAAGTTACTATGCATACCACAGCAGAAGCTATTTGAATAAATAGTTTCCAAATGCCACATTAACAGAGTATATTTACATCCATGAAAGTTATACTTCTTATCTTGCTATGCATTATACTTCCTGCCGTACGTAATAAAGAGATTATGCAAGTAATTGCGCTACTTGACTAAGCCTTTCAAAGACAGCCAAACAGGTTCAACACATTTGGCAAAATATTTAATAATTTATTGGTTTGAAACATTCATTCTTACTGAGTTTTTTATGCAGTAAGCACATGTTACAATCTGTTATTCCGTTTATATTTTACATTTATTGTCAAATAAGATGCACATTTCTCTATGTAGGTATAGTAACCATCTGTATAGAGATGACCACTTGATATTGAAATTATATTATAAATGTAGAGTTTTACCCTCATAATTATATATATCTATCATATCTGGTCATGAAAACCTTATGATTAAATAATTACAGGTACGGCTTAAGGAGTGCATAGGCATGATTCGATCTACTTCTACAGCATGGTTTCCGTCTTGTTAGCAAAGTGTAAGTTATAATGCTTTCCCTTATACTCGAAAATGATAAGTATAATCCATTTGTCAATTGTTGGTGCTATAATCATTTCTACTTTTTATTTCAGGTTCCCACGCGTCCTTTGTTTTCACATGATGGTGTGGTCATCATTTATCAGTGTTAGCCTTCACCTGTTTAGGCGACATGGGATGGTATCATCTAATTTCTAGATCAATTTAGTTTAAATTTCTTGATTGTAACTTCATGATTTTTATGTTTAGAACAAAAATCTGTTCTCTTTATTTATTTGTCGATCTAAAACCACACAAGTGATTGCTTGTTGTGTCGTGAATAGTATAGTATATTTCCAAGCAATTTCTCAACGAATAAGAAATTACCCGGGTCGTGTCCGTGCGAAGGTTAAATGGAATCTCGTTTATCGTAATTGATAAACCGTGTTTGTCAAAGGTGTAAAAGTGAAAATAGTGAAATTGAAATTCTAATAGTGATAAAGACAAATGAATTATGCACAAAGTACAATCTATATATGCACAAAAATCTACAATCTAAAAAAAACGAAAATTCAAACGCGTATTAAAAATGTAACGTGCGAAATAAAACGCGACTTTTATTGAAAGATTAATCCTAAAAATGTGAAAAAAATTTCTAAAAATATTAAACTACTAAAACGAATTTTGAGAAAAAGAAAAATATTTTTTTGCTTTTTATTTATTTAATATGAATTAAAAAGTATTTTTGTATTTTTATTTAATAAAAGAAAATCAAACTAATTTTAAAATGAAAAATTTATTCTACAAAATTATTTTCTAAAAATTTTGTTAAACTGAAAATGAAATTTTAAAAATAAAATCAGAAAATATTTTTGTCTTTTTATGATTTATTTGGAAATTAAAAATGATTTATTATTCTAAAATCTATTTAAAATTCAAAAGAAATAGTAAAACAATTCAATTAATTCTGAAATTTTTATGAAAATTCTAAAACATTATTATAAAGCTACTGTGAAAGAAAAATTATGGAAAAACAGCTTAAAAGTGCTTATTGGCTTAAAAACTGCTTATTACAAGTGCTTATTTATAAGCACTTGTAACAAAACTGTATGAAACTACTACTGAGGGTACAAGGAACTCAAATAAGCTCATTATTACTCAACTCAGATCAAATTAAGCTCAGAAACACAAGCAGAAAACAATAAGCAGTTTACATTAAGCAAAAGGATAAGCAATATAGTCACAGAATAAGCCAGAGGCAAGAAATCATTATTGAACACTGGATTAACTACCAACTAACTCAAATGAAACACAACAAACTCATAAATAAATCAAAAGATCATATTGTAGACCTATGAAGAAAACAGCAACACTAGCTCTTAAGCCCTACTTGCACACACAATTAAGCACTCTAAATAAGCTCTAACATGAAACCTAGTGGGGGCAAAAGCAAGTATACCAAGCTGAGTTCCTAGAAAACACAAAAGCCCTAATTCTATCCTATCAATTGAACTTCAATTAGACTAAAATTCAGCAACAAAACTCACAAAGGACTGCAGCATATGCTGACTTTTTATGAAATACAATACAGTTGACTAATTTGGAATTCTACTGACCCTAAATGGTTCTAGATGTAAGATTAAGCTGAAATAAAACTTGATAAAGCTAAGTGTAACTAGTTTACACCAAAATCTGAGATCACAGCATCTGATTTCACCAGACAAGCACAGAATTGAGAGTTTAAAACTAAGTTTGACTTTTATCTATTAACCTATTGATTTTATGACTATATTGACCTATCCTAACCTATTGGTGATTACTAGTGCAGAACAATCAACAAGAAAACTCCAAAATTTCAGTGAACAAGCTAGATCCAAACACCCTATAACCTAGCAGTTTACTCTACAATTCTGATTCAGATCAATAAGTTCCATTACATTGATAAAAATGATTGTCAAATCAATAATAGAGACCAATGGAACAGTGAACATCAACAATAAACCACATTAACTCAGAATCATAGATCAAACAGGATCGAAGACAGATTTCATCCATTATTACTCTAAAGCATACGATAGTATAACATGAACACTTATAAGCCTACAATCAACTAAAACAAGCATAGACAAACAGATCTAAACTGAGTTCACAATCACTACACTAATGATTTTTAAAATACAAGTTAAAACTAAAATATGGAAGAAGGATCTTACAACTTATCCCCTTGACTCAATGAAGGGGTTTCCTGAGTTAGCCTATCTTTAGATAGGCATATCACCACCACAGCTACCATAATAAACCACCAATTACACCAGAATCATTATCATGAATCCCTCTTTGACTATCATTGAATTTTTGGAATTGAAAAGAAAACAGTTCAATCAAACTCACAATAAGCTTCTAAGGAGCTTACATAAGCTTGACAAATCAAAGACGGAAGCTTAAAAACAGGTTTAATAACAATTGAAAGCTAAAAAAATGGATTGAAACAAGGAACCTTTAAAAGAGAACTGAGTTTATATTGATAAAGAACACGATTACAAAGCTGAATTACAATGAAAATAAGCTGAGAGTTACACTATTCAAAACAGAAAACATAAGCTAAAAGCTTCAACTAAAAACTACCCTAAGCTAATTTTAACCCTACTCCTAGCTAAGCTAACTAACCAACCATCTAACTGATGTGAGGAGTGTTTATATAGCCACGAGCTCAGGTGAGGAGCGTCCTTGGAAGCTTCACGAATTGGTATCCACATGGAATATACTCCTTTAAATCCCTTTACACGCCCTTGAACCAATCAGAGGCCTTGAATCATCCTTGTGACGCGTTCCATCCAATAACCAACTGCCACGTGCGATTCCATGTGTCAGGGTGTGTCAGGGTATGAGTGATTTGACAGTTAAGCCCTTAATTATTGTTAATACGAGGTGAGATTGGGTAATTGTGGGTAAACGGGAATTAGGGTTCATATCTGGCTGGGTAAAAAGGGATTTTGGGGGTAATTTTGGCGCTTGTGGGTTTTTTTTTATATTTATTTGTTTTACCGGGTTGTGGGTTTATGGGTTAGTAAGTGTGAAAGGGTTGGGCTTGAAAGGGATGTATAAACTCAGCTGGGCTTGTGGACTTTATTTATAAAATGGGTTTAGGATATAGGGTATTGGGTATTTGTTTTGGTTGGTTTAGTGTTATAAGTAGTGGAATTTGGATAAAATCACAAGGACCTATTATGCAACTTTCTGAAATTTAGGGACCAATAGTGTAAATATATTCAAGGACTTTTCTTGATATTTTCTGATTCTTCAAGGACCATTGTTGACGCTTTAAGCTCAAATATGAAAAATGCTCCTCCGGCTCCGGCTTTTGACACTCATTCCAAGTCTCATGCTCGTGTTTGTCGTTTCCTTGCATTTTTGTCCATTTATCAAAATATCCATACCTGCACATTCACAAACGCAAAAACACTATATATATGGCATTTATGGTCAGGTTTTTGGTCGTTTTGGTCCGATATTTAGGTATAAAGGTATGTGTAAATTAACACATACCATTGCTAAATGGACAATAACTGATTTTTCAGCTCCATCGCATTGCAAAAATGGATAGCTGCAGTACTCTATACTGTCTAATACTAATTACTCTATTGAAATGCCTACAAAGAATGTGTTGGATCGATGTATACTCTGACCAAACTAACTATGTAGCTTGTAAGGGTTTAGTAATCTTGAATAAGTTCAAAACTACTAATAATGAAACGCTGATATAACTCTGTTAAGTATGCGGAATCTACTTCAACAAAGCTAAGAAGAATAATAAAACTTCAACGATTATATTAAAACCAAACTTTGAACCTGCTTATCATACAGATTCACTAACAACCCTAATCGCTAAATAACTCTCTAATATCGTACGTGCATGTGTATATATCTAATGCCAACCTAGGGGTCCTTTTATAGACATAAGGAAAACCCTAGTCGGTTTACAATTCTTGTACGACAAGTAAACTAATTCTAGAATATTCTAATCTAATAATCATAACTTTACATAACAGTCCTTTAACGATTTGCATATTAGTCCTTTAACAATAGCAGCACTTTGACTTTCTTCACACAAACAGTACTTTGACTTTTATAAACAAGCAGTACTTTGATCTTCAGCAGTACTTTGACTTTATATCCCAACAATCCTCCCCTAACTTGAATTCTACTTGCTTGATTTCAAGTTCCTTTGTAATTCTTTAACTTCAACATGTTTGTCTTCAAGGAAAGATTGTATCTTTATCTTCTGTCTGTCTTGTGCTCAATGTGTGTATTGTCATCATCAAAGTAATCTTTATCAGTCTTCACAGCAACTAGTATTCTCAGCTACTCAGCAACATATGACAAAATGTACATCAGATCATAAAGTTTCATACTATTCTCATCACTTCCAGGTGTGTTAACTCCTGTGAGAGGTGAATCATTGAAAATTAATGGATTTGATGTCTCTTTACCAAAGCCATTAACTCTGGAGTAGCCAATGTTTAGGTTAAAAACCATGGTACATTGATAACCGTATGATTTTTAGCAAATCATCAGCTATCAACGGATTTGTTAAGTCTTTACCAAGAGTCGTTTGCTTTTGGACTAGCTAGTTCTTTTAGTACAATCACTACCATGATGAACTAATTACCATACAAATGGATTTTCCATAGCCTTTACCACAAGCCATTATCTTGTGGGCTAGCCAACTCTTCACTATCATAGATATGGTGAGTTGAAAACCATACAATTTTTAGTAAATTGTCAACTAAAAATGGATTTGATAATCACATCAGAGACGTACCCTCATGATGAATCAAATTCTTTCTTGTTTATTAAACATGATGAGTTGATTACCATTTGTTGTGTAGTACAGGTACTAACACAATGTGTTATTCTCAAAACAATTTGTTGTTGTTATCTTGTGCTTCAAAAAGTATTTTACACCTTTCAAAAATTGCTAATTTTATTAAAAGACTTTACTGGTTTTTTGCTGCAAGCAGTACTTTCATAAAGTACTGCTTGTCTAGCGGTACTTTGAATAAAGCACTTAATCTTCAAAAAAGAATTATATAACAAAAACCATACCAGTAATCATGCATCATCATCTTCTAAAGTTGTCCATTTGATAAACAACTAAATCACCATAAGAGCTGTTTCATTCTCAGTTTCAACTTCCATACCATGATCTTGCATTCTGATCATGAGATCTCTTGTAAGAGGATATCTCCTTTCTGCTAGCATGTGAATCATGGTACCATCTTCTAACTCAAGTAAATGCACTCCTGATGATTCAAAAAATCTCCATCTTGTGATTTCCCAATCTTCTTGAGTATCCCAGAGAGCATCATTACTTGTTTCCTTTGTTTCCCAGATAGTTGTAAGATCACCCAACAAGACTAAACCCACTCCTCTTGGTGGAATATGCACAAAATAGTCTTGCACTTGTTGATACAAACGAAATAAATCTTCTTTGTCTATCATGTGCAGTATGTCCCATAACAAGTTGAACACTGTAAAACTTTCATCTTCTCTATGAAAGATAAGATAATCTCCTTCTGATGATTCTACAACTTCAAATATAGAAATCATAGACTTTCTCTCAACAACTTCTTTTGGCAGTGGATGCTCAAAATCAACAACTCTTAAATAATTTCTCAGCTCATCAACTGTATCTGTTCTCAACTTGAACTTCTTTAATGGTTGTTCATCATTAGTTGTCCTCTTTCTCTGTGAACTTCTTTTGGCAGCTCTATCTTTTCTTGCATCCATAAACTGCTTTTCCTTTTCAGAGTTCATAGGAATAAAACTATCAAGATTTCTTTGAATAGACTCTTTAACAGCATCATATAGGTCTTTCATCTCTGGATATCTTAACTTCTGTAAACCTTTATATCCTCGACCCTTCAGATAACTCATCATGGCATTTATTTCTTTAGCAATACCTTGTGGCCTTCTTGGTTGAACAACTGGCTTCTTTGATATTTCAATTTCAGCATCTAATTCAGCCTGTAACTTTCTGGCAGCTTCTTCACCTTTAGCTCCCTCAATAGCTTTTAACTCTGCCAAAGTGAACTTCTTCTTCTTTTTCTTGGATTCTATCATGATTCCTTTTCCTTTATCTTTTGGATCCAACTGTTCAGTAGGTTGAGAAGAAGATTGTAAGACTTGAGGTTGTTCAACTCCAGGAATACTAATACCTGTTGGTCTTGAGATATTGAGAATAATATTAGCAATGGTCTCATCATCACTAGCACTATGTTCCCTAATCTCTTCTTGCTGAATTGGATTTGAAGGACCAACTTCTTCATCAAATTCCAAAGTTCTTGGTGTAATCAGACTTTGCCTAGCAGTACCTTGAGAAACAGTACCTTGAACACCAGTACTTTGAGCATCAGTACCTTCCAAATCTATTTCTTCTGTATCTCCACTCTTAACATCAATAGCAACATTCTCATCTTCAAGAATAACTTGCTCAGTTTCATCACTTTTTCTTTCAACAGTATCTTGATGAGCAATGTTTTCAAAGAGTGGTGTATCCTCATGATGCATCGTATGAACTTCTTCATTTGGATCTTCATGAGTTTCAGCATCTTCATTCAAATTCTCCAAATTCCTCCCCAATGTGAATGAAGATTGCTTTTTGAGCTTCTTTCTCTTAGACTTGGAGACCTTCTTAGATTGCTGACCACTCTTTTTCTGTTGCTTCACCCATAACCTGTGATGCTTAACTAGTGGCCAAACGAATCTATGCAATCTCTTGAACTTATTTTTCAACTTCAATATTTGTGCAGCTTGAGCTTCATTGTCTTTCTTCAGCCTTCGTAATTCTCTTGTCAAAGCATAATTATCCATCACTCCCTCATCTCCTCCAGATGTTTGAGACCCATTGTGGAAGTATAATCATTGGGAGTTGGTGGTTGATTCACACCGTGATCTGAATCATCATGTGCAGTACTTTGCGAAGAAACAGTACCTTCCCTTGGAGCAGTATGTTGAGAACCAGTACCTTCCCTTGAATCTGAATGCTCAGTATCATTAGTTGAATCAGCTTCCTCTCTAACAGCCTGTGCTACATCCAATATATGAGTAGTCAAAGGTGTATTGCGCCCGGAAAACAGGACACTTTTCGTAGCCATGAATGTAAATACCTTTTTAGGAAGTACAATAGCAGGTATAAAACTTGGAGGTTTAGGAATATCCTCAAGCTGTTTGTTCAAGAACAATTGAACAAATCTAGGGTACATCAGAAATGGTGAACCATTATTGATATGAGAAAGCATACCATCAAGAAGCATACGTGAAAAATTAAAAGGTTGATTGGTAGCTAATCCCACTAATGCAGAAGCTATGCTTGTACCAAACTGATCCAATGCCGTACTTTTGGGACTCAAGCAGTGAAGTAAAACATGAATAAGATATTTCCAATGAGGACTAAATAATGGCTTCTTAAACGTAGTTTTAGTGAGATCACCTTCATACCCGATATCTCTGAGTGTATCCCATAGTACTTGGTTAGCAAATCGAACAGCACCTTCTTAATCATGAAATAATAAATCTTCCCTTATTGTAGCTTCAGTGATTCTAATTGTCCTTCCAGCAACCTTAGCGTGAATAAAAGATACATCATCTTCCAAACCAGATCTAGCAGTAGTCCAAAATTGTTGAATCCATGGTCCAATAATATCGGGATTGACCAAAAGAGCATAATTAATCGAAGACCCAGTTAAGAAATCAATAATAGCATGAAAATTGACATTCGATGGCGTCTTGTCCAAATTAGCGATCATGTTGTGCTTACTACAGGTTTCACAATTAGCCATTGGTTGATTTGGAGAAGAATATGTTCGGCGAAGGTGGATTTGGTGAGATATGTGGTGATCGAAGAATGAATGGATGGATAAGAATAAAAATGAGAATAAAAATCGGTAGGAGCGTTTAGGGTATAAATTAATAGGTAAGATAAGAAAAAATCAATGCCTAATTAATACAGTTACCATTGGAATTGGCATTTACCCCCTCCATAGCAAATTTGTTGACTTTTACCCCATATTTTTGACCGTTGGAACAGTATCCGACAAAACAAAAGTACTTTCCAACTAAGAAGTACTTTCTCTGAGCAGTACTTTTCTTTGAGTACTAAGAAGTACTTTCCATCTTCATTAGCACACACAGATACACAAGAGCAAAGAATATCAAAGAACATCTTCAAAAAAGTAACTGTTTT
>LBNU01014485.1:0-24427 GCA_014162995.1 Artemisia annua
TGGACGTAGGGCAAGGACAAAAGAGGTCCTTGTAGCCGAACCACGATAAATACTCGTGTCGTGAATGGTTTGCACTTTCCCTTTACTTATTGCTTTGCTTTGATGTTTGCATTATGTGATTGTGTGTGTTGTGACTTGTTGTTTGTACTTGTGTGATAACATGTATTAAGTTATGTTGGTCATAAACAACAAGAAACGTCTTTCATATTACAACAAGCTAAAATGGACATTTGATACAACAAGTAGTAAAGTTTTTAAACGGTAACGTATTCACCCCCCCTCTACGTTTTCACAAAGACTTCACCAGAAACAATCCAAGACAACTGAAGGACACGCGCCGCATACAAGAATTAAGTTACGCCGCATCTGAAGGCGGTGTACGAATATTTCAGAATATTATAATCTTGGACCTCACGCGAAGTTAAGTCGATGCGCCACATCTACTTACTCAATGCGCCGCATCGAACCCTCAGACAGAAACTATAAATACCCCAAGACCTAGACAAATTTAGTGTGCCACCAAACCCTAAGGAGCCGAATTCAGATGAACAAGCAGCACAAGACACGCCCCAAACGAAGATATTAGAGCTGTAAGAAGGTCCTGCATGTATTTAATTCATTAAGCAGTTTTGTTTTATTGTAATAGTAAGCTTTAATTTATCAGGATTAATGGCCGGTAGTATATGAGTACGCAAAATCATATGCCCGCCTTAAAATTGCTTTCCCATCAATTAAAGTTTGTATGTTTGATGTCTTTGATGAATTTATATTAGTGCTTTGATAACCTCTATATCTAGCTGAGCACTGCATGGGCTGCCATACCCCTTCCTCGCCTATTTTATCTGACGTCTTTGGATAAGTAGGATAGTCATAAGTAATCATTAAGGGTTTACTCGCCGATATAATGAAACCAACGAGAAAGGTTTAATTAAATACACTTCATATAAAACTAGCAATAAAACAAATGACAAGCTACTTAATTATCAGGACAGGTCTTCTTATAGTCTTTTTTATCTATCTGTGTACGTGTATGCTATTCGCTGATTTGTGCTCATTAGTTTAATTAATAACCCAACTGTGCCAGTCTCTCAGGCTGAACCCCCCTTGCGTTAGATTAGGCTGTAAAACTAACTTAGGATATTAAAATACTGATTAGGATAACTAGATAATACGTTCCACTCTTAGTGATCGACACTCTACTTACCATTATATACAAACTGATCGGGTACACTGCTCGTTAAGTGTGTGTGTTATTGATAAGTCGGCTAAATATAAATTTAAAACTTGAGTAGGCATTAATACTGGTAAACCGCAACGACACATCACGCGCATCAAGTTTTTGGCGCCGTTGCCGGGGAGTGAATTGTTATTATCTGTTAAATTGATTAGTATTTTAATTAGGTTTTTCTTTTTATTAGGTTTTTAGACACTAACCACTAACTTGTTGTATATTAGATAGATTGCATTCATTGTATAATTTGCATATTTACTGTTTTTTGTGTGTGTTATTTTTGTTTTTATTTTGTTTTTACTTTTATTTTTCTTTTTCTTTTCTGCATACTGCTGTCGTTGTATTGTGCTGATACAAACGATACAGCGCATCTGTTTCTCAGATGCGGCGTATTGCGTTTTAATTTTCTAAAATACAACGTGTTTAATAACTCGAGTACGACGCATCTTTCCCCAAGATACGGCGTATTCTGTTTTTAATAAGAATTTTTTCGAAACCCTAACGTCATGCGACGCATCTGTTTTAACAGATACGGCGTATTTAATATTTAAATTAAAAACAGTTTTCGAATTATTAAACAGAAGCGACGCATCGATTTTCATCGATACGGCGCATTTACTAAATCAAAAATTTTGTATTTTGAAACGTAACGAAAATACGGCGCATTAGCTGCTGCTAATACGGCGCATTTAATTTTTATAAATATAACTGATTTTTGATATTTAACAGGTACGGCGCATTCTAATTCAAAAGCGGCGTATCTATTTTCTGAATAAAAGTCTTATTTTAATTTTAACGTAATAAGATACGGCGTATCCCTTTTACAGGATACGGCGCATCGTCTGCAGATATCAGTAACTTTCATTTTTCTTAATCCCGAACGGAGAATATTCTAATCAACTTTCGTGGCTCTTAGAAATCTTTTACTGCGAAGCCTATTTGTTTTGTGTTTCAGGGATCGTGATTGATATTTTCCAAAGCTGGTTCGGAAGAACAAGAATCAAACTTTTATCAAAGAATTCAAGATCATCAATGAATTGTTGCTGAAGGAACAAGAAAATATGATCAGAGAATTGACGATTGAAGTGCACCAATTGTCGAAGGTGATTAAAGGAGTTTTGTTCCAAAGGCACGAGATGGATCACAAACGGGCATATGGGAATTGATGATGCAAAATAGGAGCTGAACGTGAGTCTAACTTGAAGACTCTGGAATAAAGACAAGTGCTGACCGGGAGACAACCCGGAACTTTTATCTTATTTTTCTGTTTAAGTCGAGTCTGTCAGACCTGCAGAAGATGCGGCGCATCTCCATCATAGAATGCGGCGTATCATCTGCACTGGTCATATCTTATTTTATTTTTCTGCATTTTTTATTTTAAAACATTCTGTCAGTTTATTTAATGCGGCGCATCCCTGGTTAAGGATGCGACGCATCTTTTATTCTGATTCATATTTATTCCAGGCTCGATACGGCGCATCTTCTTCCATAGGATGCGGCGTATCGACTGACCTGATGATTTTTAATTTTCTTTTTAGGTTTTATTTTTACTAACTACTAATGTATTATGCAAGTTTGAACCTTCTTAACTCAGGTGTGTTAAAGTCTAGGTGGTATTATAGATTCCTGCACTTTTTGTGGAAACATCATTTATGAAGCTTAAACGTTCTCATCCACAAGAAAGTTGATTTTTGCTCGTAAACGCATAATGGAGGATCATTCCGAGCAAATATCAGGGGAGTTTTTCTGTTCTAATTCTTTTATTTTCCAGTTTTTAACTTTTGACACAAACAACGAGGACGTTGTTTAAGTTAAGTGGGGGGATGGAGAATTAGAACACTTACTTGTCCTAAACTTTTTCAAAATATGCTTAAAATACACTTAATATATCAAAATTTAAAATTTTTAGCATGTTTTTGTTTAAGTCTAAATTACATAGCCGCACACGTAACCTTTTTTTTTGCCTAAAATCAAAAACTTTAGTGTGCCGGTGACTTGTAAACTTTAGAACTTGGCTTGTATACTATTCGAGACCACCATAATGAGTATTATAGATATAATTGGAGTGACTTGTCTAACTTGGTAAATTTCTAGGATTACACCCAAAAAGCCTTTATATGTTATGTGATATTAACTGACTACACTGGTTGGTTAACCCCCGTATAAACCCTTTTGTTTACTCTCACTTTTAGAGTAAGATACCCCTAGAAAAACCTTCAGAACCATTCCTTTCGTTTCTTACACCTTTGTTAAAATGTTTTGTTACACCTTTACACCTTAGCCTACCCTGTAGATCGAAATCCGTGGTTAGTTACTTTAGGCAAAGTGTGTTTCCTTACATTACCTGTGTTCGCGTGCGTAATTCATTATCTTTGGTTAGGTCGGGAAATTGCACAATGCAATTGGAGTGAAAGTAAATATTGTATATTTTTAGTTTATTTTTTGTGTGTTTACTACTTTCACTATTACAGTTATTTCTGAAAGTAATGAAAAGTATGGAAAAATTATCCGGAAAAATCGTGATAGAAAAAGTTGTGAAATTTTACACATCAAAAAATAATAATAATAATAATAGAAAAGAAAAGAAAGAGAATAAGTTGGAAGTTTATTTTAACTAACTTATGTAAAGTTTTGTATTAAGTGGGAGATATCACCACTATTTGTTGTTGTATATTATATTTATGGATTGAATGGGAGTTGGCCGATATGGGAACGCCAACTAAGGTTATTCTTTGTTTAAGATTTTATTGAGTATAATTCGTGTCTACCTAAAGAGTGAGTTACATGAGTCAAAAGCGTGAGTTATTCAATGATATGAGTCTTATTCATGGGATGGTTGGGAAAGTAATTAACCACACTTAGGATTTTGATCTATTTGTTTGTTTATTTTTTATTTTACACCAATTTATATCCTAAATGTTATCCCTACCCAACCGTATTGTTATATTCGTTGTCAGCTTTCGAGCATCCGGATATAATGATGGCTAAGTGAGAATGTTAAATGTATGAATAAGGTAGTGACCATCCGAGTATTAGATTAATCAACTATCGCGCCAGCGATCTAGTGTGTGACTTGGTGACCATCCGTTATGCAAATAACGCGCCAGCGATCCAAGAAGTGCACTAGTGACCATCCGTTAGTTGAAGCGTCGAGGACTCGCGCCAGCGATCTACTAAGTTTATGCAGGAGATGTTTGAACGAAGCTAGGTTCAACCCTTAAGCCTCAAAACCCTCTTTACCGCTTTAGACTTGTTACTCCTTGGCTTTAGTGGGGGAGATGCGTATACTTGTCAAGCTTATGATAGAATATTCGTCACAACTGAGCAACTAAACGATTTAGAATTGTTTTGCATTGAAAAATTATTTTGTTTCTAACTCGTTAAGTGTTTGGTTGTGTGATTGTGATAAGACGAATACATGCATTAAACTATAAAAATAAATCCTAATACCTTTTAGGATACATTTTCATAAGTAAAATCTAAGGTTTACTTGGGGACAAGTAAAGTTCAAGTGGGGGATATTTGATGAACTCAAATAAGTATATTTTATCATCATCATTTATCCTATTTATTTGACTTGTTTCATTATATTATTTATGAGAATCGGTGCTTTAATGTTTACTTTAGTGATTCTCAAGTAAAAACAGGTAAAAGGTGAAACTTGGCGATTTTGGACTAATTATGGAGCAAAACAAGCGAGATGTCAAAAGTCTACTGAAATCCAGAAGATGCGCCGTATCTCACTCAACAGATACGCCGCAATATCATACTTAGATGAATTCGAAGACCATTGCCTGACTTTGAAGAATGCGCCGCATGTAATTCTATCATGTGCCGCATATGAAACTTTGGTCAAAGAAGAAGATCAAGCTCGTTCTACTCCAGATACACCGCATTATACATTTGACATACGGCGTATCACTATCAAGACTTCACCAGAAACAATCCAAAATAACTAAAGGACATGCGCCGCATACAAGAATTAAGTTACGCCGCATCTGAAGGCGGTATACGAATATTCCATAATATTATAATCTTGGACCCCACGCGAAGTTAAGTCGATGCGCCACATCTACTTACTCAATGCGCCGCATCGAACCCTCAGACAGAAACTATAAATACCCCAAGACCTAGACGAATTTAGTGTGCCACCAAACCCTAAGGAGCCGAATTCAGATGAACAAGCAGCACAAGACACGCCCCAAACGAAGATATTAGAGCTGTAAGAAGGTCCTGCATGTATTTAATTCATTAAGCAGTTTTGTTTTATTGTAATAGTAAGCTTTAATTCATCAGGATTAATGGCCGGTAGTATGTGAGTACGCAAAATCATATACGCGCCTTAAAATTGCTTTCCCATCAATTAAAGTTTATATGTTTGATGTCTTTGGTGAATTTATATTAGTGCTTTGATAACCTCTATGTCTAGCTGAGCACTGCATGGACTGCCATACCCCTTCCTCGCCTATTTTATCTGACGTCTTTGGATAAGTAGGATAGTCATAAGTTATCATTAAGGGTTTACTCGCCGATATAATGAAACCAACGAGAAAGGTTTAATTAAATACACTTCATATAAAACTAGCAATAAAACAAGTGATAAGCTACTTAATTATCAGGACAGGTCTTCTTATAGTATCTTTTATCTATCTGTGTACGTGTATGCTATTCGCTGATTTGTACTCATTAGTTTAATTAATAACCCAACTGTCCCAGTCTCTCAGGCTGAACTCCCTTGCATTAGATTAGGCTGTAAAACTAACTTAGGATATTAAAATACTGATTAGGATAACTAGATAATACATTCCACTCTTAGTGATCGACACTCTACTTACCATTATATACAAACTGACCGGGTACACTGCTTGTTAAGTGTGTGTTATTGATAAGTCGGCTAAATATAAATTTAAAACTTGAGTAGGCATTAATACTGCTAAACCGCAACGACACATCACGCGCATCAACAATTTAAAGCAAAATACTAACATCATGCAATTTATACCAATATACATACAAGCAAGTTCAATTCATGGCACTAGCATATAATGGTAACAACATATGGTCACAATAATTAGATGGCATATGGAAACAACATGTATATATTTGTGAGATACCAATTAAAGAATAATATGTCACAAGAGTTATGATCAAATAAAAAGAATAATTAAAATGAGAAGGATAAGAAATAACAATAACCACACATTTTAGATGCAACTACAAAAATGGATGCATTTTCCTTCAAATTATCCCTCTTAATTTGAAATGTATGGCTAGAGTTACTTCTTACCCTTCTTATTTTAATTTCTTCTTACTTGATCCCTTCCTTATGTCACAAGACCAAATATAAAACAAGATAGATATATTTGGTTAGAAATAAAGTAATTATGCCGCATATCATCAAATGACTATGCATCAGGATGAAATTTTCTCTTATTTGATCTTCATGAAAAGGAAAGCAATAGTTGTAGATGATGATGATGATGTTGAAAAAAAAACCCTAATGTTTACTGAGTCGTGGATTTCAAAGTATATTGAGTTAACTTCTCTATCATAATCGTCCACATGTTTTTAGTTTGATAGAGACATTCTTGTTGATAACGTGTTGTAAATAATAAGAAGAACAAAACAACAAAGATACAAAAATAATAATAATAATAATAATAATAATAATAATAATAATAATAATAATTGTCTTATTCATCTCACAAGCGAAGAATATGTATAATTACAAGTTAAAGTATCCTTCAAAATACATTCTCGTATTAATATACAAAAATAACATTACAATATAAATATTCATTTCATATATGTATTTATAACAATATATAATATAAATAACTAAGACATCCACTCATTATTCAGATGGATACTTGATCATTCCAATATTGAGTTGACTTATGAAATAATATGATATGATTTATTATAGTGTTCACATGCAATGAAATTATTTTCCATGTTAGTAGTAATACTTTCGATCATAGTTGTTAAGATATCAATCTTGATTTTAGGATCTTACGATTTTACGACACTACAACGCAAAAACGATCTCGATTTTATGCAGGTGCTTTGCGAGATATGATTTTAGTAGGATCCCGATTGACCATAGGATCTTAAGATCTCGATCGATCCGATCTTACTTTTCTCGAACCATAAGCTATAAAACTATAAATTATGTATTAAATTTTGTAGAATATGAAAAACAAGAAGCTAATTATATTAAGCACTTCATAACCATAAATTTGACATACATTTTCATGATAAATGAAGTATAATAATATGTAGATTTGAATAATTTTACTACGCTTATTAAAAAAATGACATTATAGTAAGATCTTAAGATCCCGGTCCGATTTTACATTCACGATCTTGCAAAAACGAAATCGATCATAAGTGATCCCAAAAACCTTGCTTTCTACCATCGATATTCATCAAACTATATTGTTTAAATAATAAATACATGTTTCCTTTTTTGACTAAAGTTTTAATTTCAAAAGTGTATTTACATGTTATCAATCATCTAAAATACCTATAAAACAATTTTGACGTCTCTCTTTCAGGTTTTAACATTTACATATATAGATTTTAAGCAAATACAATTAATTAAGCTATATGTATAATTAATTTATGCATCAACACTCACGCATATTGATTGATCAACACTTATAATTAATGTAATAATCAAAACATCTCTTTAATAAAAAGTATCATTAATAACATATAATATACAAACCTAGCAAACTGCTAAACATTCTCTTCCTAAAATTTGTAAAATATTTCAAAATTTCATTAATTATTGTTAAATAATACAACCTTCTTTACATATAATATAAACTTATGAAACACAAAAAGTAACATATTAAATCTCGAGAGTTCTTAAGCCCAAAATTAAAAAAAACTACCTCCAGAATAAATGGTTTCTTATGTACGAACTTTCAAAATAACAAAAGAAAAAATAATTGAAAGTAGCCTCAGATAACATATTATCATGTACCTCAAAACTTCAATAGTGTATCATTAAAGAAAAAAAAAAAAAAAAAAAAAAAAAAAAAAAAAAGTCGTCATCTGTAAAGTATTTGTCACCATAAATAAATACTAATAGAAAAATATTATTCGTCGTAAGCTCCAATTACATAATATTTTTCGACGCAACGCGCGAATACCCTTTTAGTTGTAATAAATGATTATGTTGTTGCATAACTCATGTTTCAGTCACAAACTTCTTTTCCTAAGCGGGCAAAAATATGATTCCCAAATTCTTAAAGTTGTATATATGTAATTCAAAAAAAGAAAATAAATAAATAAAATCGATAATTGCTTTACAATAAATATCTTATGATTATATGTGAGAAGTTATCCGTGGTACTTAAAAGACCATAAGACTATTAATAAGCATAATTCTAATAATAATGTTATAATAAATAGAAAGTCAAAACAATGTATGCACTATGTCATAATGTAACCTATAGAGACAAAGTATATTCGTATATATATATATATATATATCAATGTCAATGAATTTCAAATGGCTTTTGGGAAGAGTTTTGTGACCAAATGTAACATTCTAAAATTTTAAATAATGCAATTTGATACGAATAGTCGAATACTAATTTCCATACCATATGCTTGATAAGTATTGATTCACAATCTTATAATAGTGTTGTTAATTAATTTAGTAATAATCTAAATTAAGGATCAATGTGTGTTACCTATTTGTATTACATATAAACAGAAAACACACTTGTTTAAAACAAGCTTAAAAAATGAGTAATGTTGTTAGACTAAAATACTCGTATTTATAAAAGTCAATGCAACCTATTAAATATTTAAATACTTAATTATAATTTAAATACTAGCTTTCTTTACTCTTACTTACTCCACAGTCCAAACCTATATATATACAACCAGCTGCCTAGCGCAGTTGGCCACCAGCTACCTTAGAAGCCTGGGCCCAGCCATGTGATGTCTTGATCTAACAAAGGACGCGAGTTCGAATCCGTTCCGCAACATGGTTGGGTATTGGGTGGAGGTATTTCACAGGCATCAAACCTTTGCTGGGTAGGGTTGATGGGTACCATTATGGTACACAGGGTTCAGGTGTCCCTGCCAATCTACACTTTTATCCAAACCTATATATATACATCAAAAATTGTACACACAATTAACGTTATTATAAACTAACGTCGCTATGTGCGGGTATCATCTATTTTAATAGGAGTTAATCGGAGAATTGGTTAACTTTAAGAATAAGTTTTCTTAGGAAAGAGTCTAGGATTTCCATATAAATAAAGATCATTAGCGATGAAATTTTGGGAAGGAGTTGAGAAAAAAAATGAGAGGCCTTATGAGAGTCTCTTTATGTCCCATGTGGTGGTTTCGGCGATTCAATAACGATGGAGTTGAATTCTATTATTGTAGTCAACCCTTGAGACATAGTTGTTAAGATCCGATCTTGATTTAAGGATCTTACGATTTTACGATACTACAAAGCAAAAACTATTCGGATCCTACATAGGATCTTAGCAAGCTTAAGATCTTATAAGATCCCGATCTTTACTATAAGATCTTAAGATCTAATCCGATCCGATCTTACTTTTCTCGAACCGCAAACTAAAAAACTACAGTTATTGACTATGTTTTATAAAATTTTAAAAACAACATGTCAATCTTCTAAAACATTCATATAGTTTTGTGTTTATGATATATAATTTTTAAATTTGAATAGTATTACAAAGACTATTAAGAAAATGATATTATAGTAGGATATTAGGATCTCGATCCAATCTTACTATGATTTCGATCTTGCAAAAACGAAAACAATCCTGAGTAGGATCCCGATCTTAAAACCCTTACTTGAGAATGGTGTGAGGATAATCAAAAGTGTCGAGTGTTTAGTGTCTCCAATTTTGTAATATCTTTCATATAGTAGATGTTAAGTGGCCTACGGTCCGTGGTTTTTACTCTTCTTTGACTGGTTTTTCTTGTAAAAGTGTGTGCCTATTGTTTTTCATTTTCTTAATTGTTTGGATATCATTGTGTGATTCATTTTCCAAGATCCCAACAAGTGGTTAAAAGTGGATATCATTGTGTAATAGTCTTTTAACGTGTTTGGATATTGTTCTAAAAGCACTAAATGGAATTGGTAATGTTGTTAAAAGCTATGGTTATAAACAAGTGATTTGAAGTTATACATTAAAATCATGTTTTGGTTATTAATGTATAACTAAAATCATGATTTGAAGTTATTAATAGGCTTTAAGTGATAATGGATTTTTTTTTAAGTGTTGTTGCATTCAATAGTTTGAACACAAATGTTATAGACCATTACTAACCAAATCAAAACAAGGTCATAAGCTTATAAATGCATCAAATGATTTGAGTGAACAAGTGAAAATGAGTAAAGGAGTGTTATATAATTATAAACAAGGTTCGGCTCATGAATTGAAGTCGATTAGTGTTGTAGTGGTTCCCAATCAGTTGTATGGACTTAGATTTGAGTATATAAAATGCTAAATATGATTTGGGACGAATTGGAAGTGGATCAAGTCAATTTCTCAAAAAGAAATTAGTGCAGGTCGTAGGTGTTTACTGAAATTTTATCAGTTTTCATAAATTCATATAATATCAATCGTAGCTCAGATTGAGACATGCCCTACGTCATTGAAAAGGTATAAATTTCTACATTCATGTAAAATCAGTCTTAGAAGCTAATTCCTTCTAGATTTCTGTTAGGTTGTCAAACTTTCAAGATGGGCCAGAATTTGTAGTTAATTTGAGTTTTTTGTTTGTTTAAGTATTGGTAAGGTTCATGCCTTAGTGCCATATATAATTGTTCTCAAGTATTGTCTATACCTTTTGAGGTATGTGAGAATGCATAAGCGTGTGTGAGTCAATTTTATCATTAGTAATAGATTTGTACTAATAGTTATTCATAAAATAAGCGTTGAATTGTATAGGTGATCAAAAGAAAGTCGAGTGAACAATCTTATGAGCTATTAGTTAGACACTTAGACCTCAAGGTGATGGATTTACAAACAGGGATGCACAATAACGTTGTTTTAATATTATAAAACTTGATTTGGTTATTGTGCTCATATACATACGAATACATGAGGTAGCTAAATTTGTTGATCATTAGTGTTGATGCTTATTGTTTATCCATATATGCCCTGTGGTGGCAATATGAGTACCTCGAGTGGTACGGTAGTTGATACGTATATGCCCCCAGGTGGAAATACGAGTAACTTGAGTAGGTACGGTTGTTGATCTGCATATGCCCCCAGGTGGCAATATGAGTAACTTGTGTATTACGATAGTTGAACCGTATATACCCTAAGGTAACAATACGAGTACCTTAAGTGAAACAAAACTTGAGATCCTTAGTTAAGTGTATTGAGTAACATTTATACCCGAATTTTTTTAGCTCTAGGATGGTTACTTGGTAAGTGAATGGTGGTATTTTCATTATTCAAATAATGAATTATTTGAAGTTATAATGTGTGTCCCTCACTTTGCTTTATAGCTAACCTCGTACTCTCTCTGCATCCTTTAGCAATGAGCCTGTGGAGATGATCGAGAAGGGTAGATAACTTAGAAGATTGCCTTGCTTGCTTCTAAAGCACTCGAGAACCTAGGTTGCTTCTGCTACGACATGCCACCCCTTTTGTTTTAAAAGTGAAACCATCGGATTTTCATAAATTGAGTCGTTTTAATTTCGTTTGAATCTTAATAATGAGTTATGAATAATGGAATGAATATTATACAACCTTATAGGTTTTTGATCAATTGTTTTGGTATAGAAAGAAAAGACTACTTGAGAGTCATTGTTTTTGTACGTTACTTATTGGTTGTAAAAGAAACATTGATGCCAAAAATATGTGTAACAATTGAATCACTGAGACCACCACACGGGACAGAAGAGGACTCTCATAAGGCCTCTCCTTTTCTCACCTACTCCTCAAAATTCCACAGTTATGATCCCTATTTATAAGAAAACCCTAGCTTATTCCCTAAGCTAACTTATTCACAAAGTTAACTTATTCTTCAATTAACTCCTATTAAAATAGCATTGTTAATTAATATAGTAATAATCTAATAAGGAATGATATGTGTTGCATATTTTAAAAGGAGTTAATTGTAGAATAAGTTAATAAGTTATCTTAAAGAAAAAGCTGGTGTTTCTTATAAATAGGGATCATTAGTTATGGAATTTTAAGAGTGAGGTGAGAAAAAATGAGATTTTATGAGAGTTACACTACATCCTATGTGACAATTTCGGTGATTCAATAACGACGGAGGCGAATTCTGTTATTATAATCAACCGTTGAGAGTGGTGTGAGAATATTCAAAAGTGTCGAGAGTTGAGCGTCTCCAATTTTTCAATATCTTTCATATTGTGGATGTTAAGTGGCTTACGGGTCCGGTGGTGTTTACTATTTAGGAGGTTTTTCAACTAAAAAGTGTGTGTGTTATTTTTCGTTTTCTTTATTGTTTGGCTTTTATTATGAGATCAATTATCATGGGTATAAGATACCAAAAATGCTAACCCTAATAGCTTACCTAAGTTATGAGTGACCTTTTTTTTTTTTTGGTTGGTTTAGGTCTGATCCTTAAATCAATTATTAGTGACCCCAGTGGATTATGCTTAGGATTGTTTCGACGATGAAATATGGTTTAATTTTTTTTCTTTATTTAATTGCATGGTGACTCATTCATTGGTGGTGTAGTCTTTATCGCATCATGTATACATACAAGACATATATTTTGGTTTATAGATTCAATGGTCCAAAAGAGTAACCTAACATCTATTTATTTAATACTTATAACTAATTTAAGATAAGTTATAGTATTTTGAGCAAGCATGCATTTTTGGTTTAATGTATTTAGCCATGAGATACGACAAATTTATAATCAGGGTTCAAAAGGCATTGTGATTGTAGCTGTGACCAGGCTTGAGTTTTTAAGGTATGTACGTACCTTCACTGCCTTGTACTAGTTGTGATAATGTTTGTTTTATAGTACAAACAAGTATAATTGCCCGCGCGTTGCTGCGGGGAGGATGTTTTTTTTTTTTTACTATGACGATGGAATATAAGTTTTGTATCATTTTTGTTTATTAAGTTATTTTTTTCACACAACTAAAATTTTGTGGGCTTCAATTGCAATAGAGTCCATATGTTTGGCGAAAGTAACTGTTGCTGGAACTGGTGCTGGTGCTGGAGATGGTGCTGGTGCTGGAGATTATAAAAAGAGATTATTTTTATAAGCTACATGAAGTAACCTTTGGTTTTAAGAGATTATGGAAGATTATTTTTTTTAGAATCTCTTATAAGTTATGTCTGCCAAACAAGGATTATTTTTTAAGTAGCTTATTTTCTGAAAAAATAAGCACAATCTCTCAACAATCTTGTGTACCAAACATAGCCAATAGAAAGCCTAGTCATTAAGTCCAAGTCATGTGACTTTACCCTCCAAGCGATTACTACTCTTCCCTGTTAAGTTTGTTTTAGTTTTTTTAGGGTGGAGTGCCGTTCGAAATATTGAGCAATTAAAAGAAACGTGCGGTTGAGAAGTGTGATGATCTGAGGAGCAAAATTGCTATGAAGGAGGAGTTAATTGAGGAGGTTCGTGATTATGTGACACAGAAATTAGGGTTAGTAAAACAAATAACAAAATTCGAATCATGTGTTACAGATCAATTCAATTATTTGTATGCACAAATCAATTCAAGTATTTTTGTGGCTCTTTTGTGGTTTAAGATTTCTTAAATTGTTGTTTCATATTCGAATGATTATTGATACAATTTCTGGGTGTATTACTTTTTTTGGTAATATTCATTAAAATTATTTTCATTATACCTTTTGGGTTTTTTTTTAGGTAGTAATGGATTGAAGTTACTTATCTGTAATTTGGTGTAAGAAGATGGAGCTGGGGAATTTTAAGAAAAGGGGTTTCTTTATTTCTAGTGTTTATTGGGAGATTTTTTAAGAAGAAGTTGTTCAATGTGTTGCAGACTTGCAGTTGCCAAAACAAAGATTGTAGCCTTGTAGGTATGTATTGTTTGTTTTAATATTCATTTGTGTGGTTGAATGGAATCTTGACCAAATATAGGTTTGAATACCATTGAACATGAATGTTTTGGTTACATGACTGTTGGTAGTAGTTATACAAAACATAGAGGTAAACATCTGGTCAATGCCAAACCTACATGAATATCAGTGGTGCTAGTGGTCTTAGATATTTACATAAGTCATTGTCCCTGACTGGGACAGTAGTGGTAAGTATTTACATAAATTAGTGTTTTTAAACTGCACTATAGTAGTGTGCAGTTAACTACCAAAAGATGTGAATGCATCATGCAAATTAAGTTTTCCTTTTTTTTGCTGTCCGACACCTCTTCTGTGAAGAGTTGTCTTTTAGGTATTTTGCGAGAAGCATCGGAAGTTATGTCTGCTTTTGATCTGGTTTGCATATCGGTATATGCAACCGGTGGTGTTGCTATTTCTGTAGTAATTAAAAAAATGTTGATTAGTGTTTAAGATTAAAGGTAAAGTTGCAACATTTGTGTTTTAAGTATCAAACTTTATTTGATAATGTTACCTTCTGTGGTTGGGACAAAGTGGGTAGGAATTGAAATTGTATCTGCCCTTGATCTGGTCTGCATACCGGTGTATGTCCCTGTTGGTGCTGCAATTTCTGTATTAATAAAAATATGTTAATGAGCATTTTACATTACATTTAATATTTTATGATATGTAATGAAACTGAAATGTATGTTTTTTTCCCAACGATTGCGCACAATTCGTCTGGAAAATGTCTTGGGTCACCATTTTCATTTATATTCTTTAAGAATTACAAAAACATGTGTATAAAGAAAGGTACCTTCAGTGTTATTTTCTCTTGTCTTATTGCCATTATCAGTAGTGCGATGTTGTTTTTGGCAATGTTGTCGGCTGTTTCTAGTAATAGTTCGCTGACAGGTGTTGCCTATGTGCTGTTGTGCAGGTTTTAACCATTCAGATGATACAACTAAGGTGAAAAAAAGACCGAGAAAGTGTATAAGTTAAAAAGGTAAATTTATGGAGTATCATTATGTTGTAAAACTATTTATTTAAATAAGAATATATAAAATAAAACTTTTATACCTGTATTTGCATTTGTAGTTTCATCGCAGTTGGATGTTCCACATTGAAGGAGTAATTATAATTTGGGTTCCTGCTACTGGTTCCAGGTAATACTGCATAAAAAAATGTCTTGTTACAATAGAGTTTTTTTGAATATAAGTTACCCTAAAATAAGCAAAATAGGTTACCTTTCATTCTTTTCAAACTGCTTAAACCGGCCTCTTCAGTTATAATATTTTTTCTCTTGCAATTATTAATATTGGAATTACAAATATATCGTTTGCAAAATTATAATAGCATAATGTCTGTGACTGCATATCATGTCTTTGAAAACTGGTGTGATAGTTATTCGTTTCACATATTGCCTTTCCTTTGTTAACACCTGCAATAAAAAAATTATATAGTTAGTAATCTTAACTGCAGTAGTTTAGTTGTGTACAACTAATATGGTAAAAGATTTTACCTTTCTGATTAGTTGGCGTACCTGTTTTTGTTATTCCACTTTGAAGTATCTTTTTTTAAGAAGCTTTTCCAGGAATTAGCATTTTCTGAATGATTTTTTTTTATAAAAGTTTTCCAGGGGTTGTTTGCAATGTTATCCATTCTACAATAGTATGTATGAGTAAACAAAGTAAAAAGATGCAGATTTATATAGCAAAGGTATATTCTACAGTAAGATGTATGAGGAAACAAACTATATATTGAACATATAGTTGTTTGCATAATCATTGTACATGTAGATTTTGCAACAATCATAAAACACACAATTAGAATAGATAGACTTATATGTAGATAAGGGTATAAGAAATATTAGTTTGAAATAACATATAAACAATAATAGATGCTAACCTTGCTTGTTGTCTCAATTGCAGGTAATTACAACAGCTACAAATTCGTCCGGCACCACAAATTGCTTTAAAATCACTGCTTCAAATGCTAGTAGGCTACAACTGATTTCTTTTTTCTTTTAGTAAACCTGATGTTTTTTTGTTCATATGTTGATATGTATTTTGAAGACGGGGGTATTCATGAAGCTTCTTGTTTAGATTAGTCAAAAGTATAGTACAAAATTGGTGTACAGGTGGTATTTTTTTGGAAGTATGCTACAGTTTTGCATGATACACTTGGTATATTTTTAGATGGATCGTACATGGATTAAGTTACTTTTAGCATTCCAATGTAGATTAAGGCCTATTTTCAGTGGATTACACCAAAACGGGACATGAACAGTTACTATACCATGCAACAAACACCAATGAAAATGTGACAACATGTATCTTCATTCACTAACCTACCTCGTGATTGTTAACAAACATGAATCAACCAATCAGTGACCACATTAATTTGTAACGGGCACCTTAAAAATTCACTAATGATCCCGTTAAATTTTGGGAATTAGTATATTTTATAATTTATATGGAATCAAACATCGTTTCTACAATTTCACGTCTCAAAAATATGATACTTGTTGATTCCATTGGGAGAAGATGGAGTGCAACTTGTAAAGCACATGTAACCCAGAGTCGGGTTTTCCACGTAACAAATCATCTAAATTCTAAACAAAGTTTTTTTGCAAAAACTCAACGAAAGTTTTACAAGTCAAACACACACACCATAATAAATATTCATACAGAGACAAAACTCTCAAAGAAAGTTTGATACGTTCTTTTCTTAGCCCTAATCATTTTTTTTTAAATCGATCCACTCATTTCACTATAGATCATTAGAATGAGTTATTTATTTATTTTTCTTAATTCTATACTTTATAACGGATAATCATGAGAAATTTAAAACAAGTATGTACTTGGTAACCAAGCTTTAAAAATCATAGAAGCTAACGTTTTTATTTTTCATTGTTTTGAATTTGTTTTTGTTGTTGTAAGCCTTCGTGGGTGTTAATTTTTTGGGTCCGTTTTCTTTAATCGTCTCGATTATGAAAATTGGATGTCATTGTTTTGTATTTTGTTTGTTGTTAATATACTGCTGCCTTTCAAAAAAAAAAAATAATAATAAATAAAATAAAAAGTTTACACGATATAATTATATGAGAAAAGTTATTTTGCAAACCAGTTTTTTGCTACAAACTGAGGGACAAATCCCCACCATCCATCTAGTTTGATCTAATGGTGGGGATTAACCTAAGATTTAATGCATAAACCTAGGTCTATGTCTTTTTCCCCCCTTTTTCTTTGTCTTTTTGTCTTTCTTATTTATTCACATTTTTTTTTTCTTATTTTTAATTCACTTTTTTTTTTTCTTTTTTTTCCTAGTTCACGTTCTTATTTTTTTTTAATTCTCTTTTTATTTTTTTAAATTCACGACTTTTTTTTGTTTCACTTGTTTTTTTTTTTTTTTGTTTTTTTTTAAATTCACTTTTTTTGTTCACTTTTTTTTTCGCTTTCATACTTTTTCGTCTGGTTTCATACGTTTTAGTCCGTTTTCATCTATTTTTTTCCGTTTTCATACGTTTTCGCCCGATTACGTCCGTTTTAATACGTTTCCGTCCGTTTTCTTGCGTTTTCGTCTGTTTTCTTAGGTTTTCGTCCGTTTTCTTACGTTTTCGTCTGTTTACTTACGTTTTCGTTCGTTTTCATACGTTTTCGTCCGTTTTCTTTCGTTTTCGTCCGTTTTTCATACGTTTGCGTTCGTTTTTATACTTGTTTTTACGCTTTCATATGTTTTCGTCCGATTTCTTGCACTTTCATCTGTTTTCTTACGTTTTCGTCCGTTTTCTTACGTTTTCGCTCATTTTCATCCGTTTTCATACGTTTAGGTCTGTTTTCATACTTTTTCGTCTGTTTTCATACGTTATCATCTGTTTTCGTTCGTTTTCATAGTTTTTTGTCCGTTTTCGCCCGTTTACGTCCGTTTTCATACGTTTTCGTCTGTTTTCTTAAGTTTTCATTCGTTTTCATACCTTTTCATCCGTTTTCGTTCGTTTTCATATGTTTTCGTCCTTTTTCATCCGTTTTCTTTCGTTTTCGTCCATTTTCATACGTTTTCGTCCGTTTTCAGCCTTGTTTTTACACTTTCATATGCTTTCGTCCGTTTTCATGTGTAATCGTCCGGTTTCTTGTTTTTTCGTCCGTTTTCTTATGTTTTCGCCCATTTTCGTCCGTTTTCATACATTTTCATCCGTTTTCATACGTTTTCATCTGTTTTCATCCATTTTCATTCGTTTTCATCCAATTTCTTAAATTTTCGTTCGTTTTCATATGTTTTCGTCTATTTTCAACCGTTTTCTTTCGTTTTTGTCTATTTTTCATACTTTTTCGTTCGTTTTCAGACTTGTTTTTACGCTTTCATAAGTTTTATCCGTTTTTTACGTTTCCGTCTGTTTTCAGACATTTTTGTATGTCTTCGGTCTATTTTTATACGTTTTCGTCTGTTTTTGTCTGTTTTCATACGTTTATATACGTTTACGTTCGTTTTGATACGTTTTATTTCGTTTTTAAACATTTTTGTCTGTTTTTAGACGTTTTCGTCTGTTTTCATACGTTTTCGACAATTTTTACACGTTTTCATACGTTTTCGTCCGTTTTAATACATTTTCCTCCGTTTCATCTGTTTTCTTTCGTTTTCGTCCATTTTCATATGTTTTTACACATTTTGATACGTTTTCTTTCGTTTTTGTCCATCTTCATATGTTTTTTAACATCACAATTGGTATTCCTAATATAACAAATGATATTTAAAATATCACAGAATATCACCTGTAATATTAAGAATATCAATTGTGATATTCAGAAACATATAAAAACCTATGAAAACGAACGAAAACGGACAAAAACGTTAGAAAGTAAAAGAAAAAACGTGAATTAAAAAAAAACGTGAAATCACTTATGATATTCTGAATATCACTTGTGATATTCAGAATATCACTTGTGATTTTCATGTTACAAAACATTTGTTGAAAATCACTTGTGATATACAGAATATCACTTACATTTGTTGAAAATCACTTGTGATATACAGAATATCACTTGTGATATACAGAATATCACTTTTGATATTCAGAATATCACTTGCGATATTCAGAATATCACTTGCGATATTCTGAATATCACTTGCGATATTCTGAATATCACAAGTGATATTCAGAAATGTATGAAAACGTCTGAAAACATATAAAAACAAACGAAGATGAATGAAAACGGACGAAAACGCATGAAAATGGACGAAAACGTAAGAAAACGGACGAAAATGAATGAAAACAGATGAAACCGTATGAAAACGGACAAAAATGTATAAAAACAGACGAAAACGTATAAAAATGGACAAAAACGTATGAAAACGGAAGAAAACATATGAAAACGGACGAAAACATAAGAAAACGGACGAATATATATATGAAAACGGATGAAAACGGATGAAAACGTATGAAAACGGGCGGAAACGGACGAAAACAAACGATAACGTATGAAAAAAGACGAAAACATATGAAAATGTAAGAGAACGGATGAAAACGTAAAAAAACGGACAAAAACGTATAAACACGGACGAAAACGTATGAAAATGGACGAAAATATATGAAAACGGACGAAAACGTATGAAAATGGATGAAAACGTAAGAAAACGGACGNGAAAACACAAAAAAAAAAAAAAAATTAAAAAAAAAAAAAAAAAAAAAAAAAAAAAAAAAAAAAAAAAAAAAAAAAAAAAAAAAAAAAAAAAAAAAAAAAAAAAAAAAAAAAAAAAAAAAAAAAAAAAAAAAAAAAAAAAATAAAGAAAAAAAAAAAAGAAATAAAGAAAAAAAAAAACAAAAACAAAAACAAAAAAGGAAAAAGGAAAAAAAAATGAATAAATAAGATAGACAAAAGGACGAGAAAAAAAACATGGACTTAGGTTGACCTACTAAATCTTAGGTTAATCTCCACCATTAGATCAAACTTGATGAATGATGGGTATTTGTCCCTGCAACAAAAACTTAGTTTTTAAAATAACTCACCTCATAATTATATTATATTTACTTTATAACTTCCAAATGGGAAATATGTTCTGTTTATCTTATATATACATACTCGTGACCAGTGGCGGAGCTAGAAAAATTTCAGTGGGAGGGCCAAAACAATTTTTCTTCGGGAAATACATTAAATGGGAGGGCCGCAATAATTTTTTTTCCAAAAATACACATGAAATCGCAAATAAATACATTAACGGGCTTAGACCTAGGGGGCCGGGACCCTCCCCGGTCCTCACATAGCTCCGCCTCTGCTCGTGACGTCTAAATGTGAATACAACATTTTAAGGTGTGAAATGGAACATAGGGTTGTTGATGTGGATATCAACGAAAATATGAAGCACGAATTAGTTACGAAGCTAATAAAGCCATAAAATCAATCTGATTTAATTTGATGTTTACAGCTCACCATATTTGTAACTGAAAGGGATAAATGCACTTTCTTGGTAGTCATGGAGTGACCTTTATGTTTAAATCAGTGGGTTTTTTTTTGTTTTGTTTTTTTTTTAATAATGACGATTGACGAGTCTTATATTTGCTCGACTAACTTATGTATCTTAGTTGTGTATACAACATTTGACACATGCATTTGAATCAAAACTTAGTTTTTCTTCATAGAAGTTAGTGTTAGGTGGTGTTTGACATTGCTTATTGAAAATAAATTATGCCTTTTGAAAATTCATAATTAGATAATCAGCTATTGCAAAACGTGGTTTTAAAATGTAATGTTTTGATTCACTTGTGTTTTTTAATATCGCAATAATAAAAAAATCGGTTTTTTGAGTGTTCGGCAAAACATATTATTTAGGGAGTTAAATTGTAAACTGAAAAAATAACAATAATAAATAAATAAAAATTATGAAAGATTATTTAAATTTGAAATTTTATAATTTACTCTTATCAAATGTGACAATATTTTTGTACAAAATGTATTCAATATATAAGTATTCTATAGTTGTCCTATTTTATTACTACGATACTAGCTATGCCTCATTTCTTTGAATTATTTTAAATTTGAAAATGATAAATCCTCCTACTTCATGTTCATACAAATCCTCCTACTCACAAGATTCTGACAAGTGTCAGAATTGACGGTTTTGATGCAGAGAGAGAATTAGTGGAGAAAAAATATATAACATTATCGCGTGATTGATAGGAATATTTAAGCCACGTATGTGAAAAGCCAACATACCAAGACCAACTTTTAATATGTGGAATAATCTAAACCAAATATATTAAATGGAAAAAAATTGAAATATAGTCGAATAACAACACAGTATAAAAAATAGGAATGACTTGAGTAGATATTGGGTATATTACTTGAGAGTATTATTGTAAATTGTCAACTTACAAGGTTGGCAGCGGTCGCCGCGTTGCCGGTGTGCCTGTTTATTTTCTCAATAGTTTTTTGAATTCAAGAGGCATTCATCTGCAACATGGCTTACCTGGTACCATACTTTGTAGCTTTCGCATTCCGACGCGAAGCAGCACATACATTTTGCAGTAGGTCTACTGGACCTGCAAAAAATGAGTAAATCTAAAAGTTTTGGCAAAACAAATAACGATGCGAAATACATCAGCACACCCGATGGGACTCGAACCCACAATCGCCTGATTAGAAGTCAGGTGCCTTATCCATTAGGCCACAGGTGCTTTTTCAAGTTGAATAAATCTACTAACGACATTTATTTTAAAAAGTGAAGTGGCATATTTAGTCAGCCACAAAACAGATCTTACCAATGCCTTTTGCTTAGGAGAAACACGACAACATATGATTGAAGCGCAATAAATGAGGGTCAGATTTCTGTATATCCGTAGCGGTACCAAAAAGACGACAATGGTTGTTGCAATAAAACATATCTGTTTGTGTATATAGTGATTCTACACCATTTGGAATCTGTACATACGTTGTGGTTTGCTGATAAAGGTGTGTGCTTGTCCTTCTCTTGTGTCCTCTGTCGTGCCAAAGGCGCTATTTTCTGAGCCGTTTCCTGCCACCCTTACCCGTTGCCCAACACTTTTAGTTACCACAAAAGCTGCACAACATAAACCGCAAGTTAACTACACACAAAAATCCACTTAAGTTCACTTTTCACAAAAACACATATAAGCAAACAATACTTGGAACCCGTCTATTGACCCTATTTGTGACAGATCTTAGTTTTGACCCACGGCCTTTCTTCTTCGCCTCCTTTACTTGATCGACGTCATCAGCCACCACTTTCTGCAATAACAATTCAAAAAACGTCACCAATTGAAAAGTTACGTGGTAAAGTTTTAACTACAAATGCAGCAAACTGTAATCACTAATTAATAGAAGTTAGCATTTGTAAGGTGAATCACTAAGTCACATTTGCAACATTTATTCCATAAATCAGAGAGTTACATGTATGTATATAACTATCAGGGAGTCAAGCTATAAAGTTATATATGCATGATGATCATCTTTGTATGTTTTAGTCATTTGTCTATCAAGTAACCTATAAATGTTTTAACTGCTGCGTTTTGTTTCTTTTCAAATAATGTAGTTAAAAACTACCAATACCATCTTTACACTTATTTCTACCCATTTTATCAATTCTATGCTCCTTGCAAAATTATGCAAACATGTGCTTTGTGTAGCATCAAATAATATGCCGGAAACTGAACTTACCTTTCCTAGTTTGTACCAATATAAGGCAGAACATGGCCCACCCATTTTATTATATCTGAAATTGCTGGTACAAAGCTTAGACTTGCTTGAATTTTGTTTGAAAACAATTTTTAACGATCGCTAGTCATAACCTTTTTATCCTAATGTCGAACATTAACAACATATATTGATTTAAGTAAACCAAAGAAAAGCTCACATGTTCGGACTCCTCTTTCTCTTCAACTTGCTCTTCCTTCTTTGACTCGGCTGTTATGTGCTCTGCAGCAGTAACTGCAACACCACCGCTGCCAAAATTGCATTCCTGTTTTCATCTGCATCAGCTCCAACTGCACATAAAATAAAGTTGATACAAATGCCAACCAATTCATCACATTCAAGTGAGTGCACATACTAACAGCTTAAAACACAGAAAGTGCAATCATATTTCCCATATAATATTTACACCCAACTTATTTCAAAGGATATTACGATTTGCTGTAACTGTTGATCATAAACGACCTCTTCCTCATTAAGTAGAATTCTACTTAACTAAGTAGAATTGTTTGCCATTTACCTGGGCCATAGATCGCGTAGAACTGCTATTCCCGTGGGAGCTGCTGCTACGCGTTTGTTGGTCGTCAGTATCACCTGTTACAGCAACAAATTGTTAACAGTTAGTGAAATTAAAACTGCCAATCTCTATTGTGTTCATTATACTAATAAGATGTTTATAAAATAAGCATTCCTATGCATGGAAATTCATAATCTAACATAGATCGATATTCTTATGCGACACGGAACGTTCTTAAAACAGTCCAAACAACACCGTTGAGCAAGCTATACGCACCTCATCCGCTGCTTAGACCATAGGCGCCATTTTCAAGTCCATTCAATTGCACTCATGTGAATGCCACATCTATGTTTACCCATTTTCTCAATGTCCACAACTTGTACAGGTTTGTTGTCTACTGGTTGATTAAAAACCAATTACATCATTTATAGTCTAAGGTAATGCTCAACGAATAAGCAAATTCCCGGGTCGTGTCCATGTGAAGGTGAATGGAATCGTGATATTCGATTCGTGAAATCGAGTCGTGAAAAAGTTAAAAGTGAAAGTTTTCAAGTTTTATAACTAAGAATATGAAAATGCAATCAAAAACAAGTAATTATGCACAAAGTACAAGTACGTAAAATGATGCGCGTGGGATTGCTTACGCACTTTGTTTTACCTCTCAAGGGATCTCAAGAGGCTTACAATCCCCACCAGGCAGTGTACCTGACCGATGTAGTATAGTGTAGTGGCAAGTACCGGGGGATTGATCGTTCTCTCACAGGGAATAGTGTTCGTTAGGTTAAAGACTACTCTAATTAAGGTCTAAGGGTGGAGGATGATTATTTTTGTATTTTTATGTTTTTTTAGAAAGCAGTAAAATCTCGGTTTTTGAAGAGTGGGCGGAATTAGTTGCTAGTCAACTAACCCAAGT
>LBNU01014485.1:28734-45432 GCA_014162995.1 Artemisia annua
TTGCTTCTTGCTCTCATCTGTTCCATGGTAGCATTATCCCCATGATCTTCAGGAATAGTAGAAGTGAGAACAGACACTACATTCATGCTTGTCAGCAGGAACTGCATCTTCTTCTGCCATCTTCTGAAATCAACACCTTCAAACTTTTCCAACTTGGAAAAGTTAGCAGCCATATGTCTCATAACAGCAGCCATTGATTATCACTAAATAGTTTCTATTGATTGTTGGTTGTTTAGTGTTACTGTGTTCCCAGATTAGGGTTAAGATAATCAATGAGTACCGGATATTCACTTGAAATCGTGGTATCACTTTCCAATAGAAACTATTCGACCCTATGCCTGGGTTACACGAATATCTCTATGGGATAAGACCAAGTGATGTTCTTGTTTTAGGCACAAATCAAGAACAGAAGCGTATTCAAGTGTTTAGGGTTTTTTGTTGATCGTACTTCATGCAGAATGTTAAGATCTCTATTTATAATAGAGAATACTCAAACCCTAGCCCATGGAATTATGTATATTTAACGGCCCATTAAATATATCATAATACTTTCCATAATAGTAGGAATCGGTGGTTATCAGTGGAAACAATATTACCACTAGCAGTGGTAATATTAACACTAGCAGTGGTAATGTTAACACTATCAGTGGAAACTAACAGCAGAATCCATTGTCAGCAGAATCCACTATCAGTGGGAACTGCTAGCACTAACAGTGGGAACTGCTCAGCAGAAACAATACTTCCTGCTGAAACACACTATAACCATTATTGAGTCAGGGTGTTCAGGGACCAAATAGGTGTATACTCCATACCTCCAAACCCATTACCAGGTGTGAACTTATCCCTCAAGTGCACTAAATTTTCCAACAAATCTATTAGTGAAATATACTTGTTCCTTTATTGTCAATGATGTAAATGGAATTTCATCCTCCATGGTGACAGATGAAAATGGTTTTACGAACAAAGGGCACAAAGAAAAAGATAGACTACAAGAAAGCTAATAAATTGAAAATAAAAATCTTACTAGATAAGAATCTAATAAGTAGACCTAATAAAAAAATAAAAATTAACCTAAGCAATAACTATTCCCCGGCAGCGGCGCCAAAAACTTGATGCGCGTGGGATTGCTTACGCACTTTGTTTTACCTCTCAAGGGATCTCAAGAGGCTTACAATCCCCACCAGGTAGTGTACCTGACCGATGTGGTATAATGTAGTGGCAAGTACCGGGGGATTGATCGTTCTCTCACAGGGAATAGTGTTCGTTAGGTTAAAGACTACTCTAATTAAGGTCTAAGGGTGGAGGATGATTATTTTTGTATTTTTATGTTTTTATGAAAGCAGTAAAATCTCGGTTTTGAAGGAGTGGGCGGAATTAGTTGCTAGTCAACTAACCCAAGTATCTACTTATGCCAATTAAATTAAAGTTTTGAGAAAACAATGGTGGGGAAAGTAGTGTTTACTTAGATTTCATTACTCCCTAACTATCTTTTACCATGTAATTAGTATGTTGAGTTTGCGTGGATGACGGGTGTATTCCTAACAAGTCGTAGGGAGTGCGTTCAATTCCCTAACTCTATAAGCTCCTACCTCACTCTATGACGATACGTCAAGTATCCTATCATAAGCTCACCGATAGCAACCTACGCATGAAATACTACCTTAAAATCGATTAACGCACATACGATTCACGTTTCCTAAGACGTTCAAGCTTGTTACCATATAGGAAGTTAGCCAGTTTTCTTAAGTCTAACGTAGATGAAACATTCACCCAAATCACAATCACAACATACACATCACATGATAATTAATAGTTAGGTTTCATTAGATCTAAGCAAACACAAGTTAATTTAGCCTAGCATGTTGAAGGAAAGAAAAGCACAAACATAGATCATACAACACATAGACATATTGTATGGATTGAATGAAGACTTATCTTAGATTAAACATGCAAGTTAGAGGGGTAAAAGTACCCTCTAAGGTCTGTAATACACGAGCTAGGGTTTAACCCTTAAGTTCTCCACCAAGTTCCTCTTTTAAAACAATAAAATTCGTCCTATATATATAGAAAATACGGGCTGACGGCGTCAGCCCAAGGTGTGACGCCGTCACGCCGACGATTAGGGTTTTGTGATGGCCTTCTTGACGTCGTCACGCCGCCTTGTTCCAGATCTGACGGCCTTCCCTGACGCCGTCACCAGACTAGGCCAAAAACTCTCTGGCCCGTCATGAGTAACTTCCAATTTCTTCACTTCATTTGTTCCTGACGTCGTCACGTTGAAGCTTGTGACGCCGTCACCTTCTGTGCACTTTAGGGTCTTTTGAGATTTTGTTGTTTTCCGCACTTTTTCACTCCGAAAACGCCCGAAAATGCTTCTTTTGTGATTTTCTCCTCAAAAGTACCTAAAATGAGAAAAGAAACGACTTTTGGTGAAATCCGATCCAATAATATACGAATTAGGACTCAAACGGACCCCTAAAAACGTAACATTTTTCGTCTCATCATAAAACACAAATGTTAAAAACGTAAACGTAAACTAATTAAAACGTCTATGTAACAAAATAAAAAGTGAATTTTAAGCTAGAATAAACCTACGGGCTCAAATGAAATTTTTAAAACTTTAAAATGATAAAAGAAAATTTTAGGAAAAAGAAAAATATTATTTTGACTTTTTATTTATTTATTATGAATTAAAAACTATTTTTGTATTTTTGTTTAATAAAAGAAAATCAAACTAATTATAAAATGAAAAATTAATTCTACAAAATTATTTTCTAAAAATCTTAATAAACTGAAAATGAAAATTAAAAATAAACTCAGAAACTATTATTGTCTTTTTGTGATTTAATTTGTATTTAAAAATGATTTATTATTCTAAAATCTATTTAAAAATGAAAAGAAATAGTAAATAAATGAGAAAAATTATGAAATTTTTATGAGAATTCTAAAATATTATTTGAAATCTAGGAAAAATAAGAAAAAATGAAAAAATAAGCTGAAAAGTGCTCAATGAAAATAAGCAATTTGGAATAAGTGCTTATTAAAAAGCACTTATCACCAAATTGCTCAAAACTTTCACAGAAGGTATCAAGAATACATATAAGCAATTAAAAACTCAAATCAGATCAAGTAGTGCACAGAATTACAAAAATGAGATAAAAAGCAGATTCTAATAAGCACTAAAATAAGCTAATAAGCACTATAAGCTACCACAAGCTCAGAAACAGTAGAGGTAACATCAATAAGCTCAAGACAACTCAGATCATACACATAAGCTCACAGAATAAGCTGAAGATCACCAAATCAGTTTGCACAAATAGGACAGAAACATGATCCAAGTGCCTACTTTGTAGAACCAATTAAGCAGTAAAATAAGCTCTAATGTACAATATTATAGGGGCAAAAGCTAGCTAGCAGTACTGAGTGTCTAAAATCAACAAAAGCCCTATCACAATAATCCTATTGCTAGTCTAACTGATCCTAAAAAGCTCAAATGCTTAAAACATAAATGGGCAGTTGCAAGGAAGATCAAACCAAGCAGATCCTAAGGCCTACTAGCACCCTAATATACTATCCAAACAAGCTCAATAGTGAGAAGTAAGCTAGATATAACAAATCTGAACAACAAGCTTTTAATAGGAACAAATATCACACACTGAAATAAAGTAGATAAGTAAAAAAAACTTATGAAACATGGTAGTTGGGACATATCTGGTGCAGGGCTGCAAACAGGCCTCAAGGGGCTTATTTGAACGCAATTTCTACTAACCAAATGTGAACCAAAGTTTGAGAAATCAGTTGGTACTTCAAGTTTATCCACCAAATTACTCAAAAAATCAAGTTTCATGCATTTCCAAATAATTTGAAGCTCTAAACTGGATTTGGTACATAGGCTTTTATGAAACTGAGTTTGTATTTTTGGTTTGACTTTTTCAGATTTTCAAAGTTTTGACTTAAGTGAATTTTAACTGTTCCTAAATGAATCTAATTGTTATATAAAGAAGATTAAAAGTGATTAAAGCTAAATCTACTACTTATGCAACTAGAATAGAGATTATGCAACCTAAACTAACTGATATGATGTAGAAATTTGGATTGAACATTGATTTTGACTTTATACTAATAAACCTACTGAATTTATTATCAAACTTACTTTCCCTAACCTACTGTAGCCTACTTATGCAGCAAAAACAACTAGTAAACAGCAACTACACCAAAAAAACTAACTGATCCAAACACTCTCTTAACTATCTGTTAGACTATAAATCTGTGATTCAAGCTACAAACTCACAATACAGTGATCAAACTCAGTGCATCAACAACATCAGAAGCTAATTCAGCCACAAATTCCCACTATTAACCACCAAGGCTCAGAGATGTAGATCCAACAGTACTAATGCAGTAAAAATATTCTAACACGAAATTAAACTAAACAAACTATAGAACAACTATCAATGCTCAATTAAGATATCTATTAGCAAACAGAAACAGAATCAAATAACAAACTATCAAGCAATACAGATCTATGCTAAGTACTCATAAATTTCAACAGAGAAGCTTGAAAAAATGGAAATGAAGAACTTACAGATTTTGACCTTAACTGAAATAGGGTAAACTTTCAACCAAGCCCATCTTTAAGATATGCTAAAACAGCATCAGGAACCATTAATCCACCACTAATCTAACCAGAATCATCATCTAGAACTTCGCTGACTTTCATTGACTCTTGGAATTCTTGCTCAAAACCAGAAACTAAAAACCATAACCTCACTATAAGCTATTAAGTAGCTTAAATGAGCTTATTAGACAACAAAATAGCTTTTAAAACAGTTTAGTAACAACAACTGAAAGTTTAAAGTGAATTGAAACAAGAATTTAAAGGTAAACTTAAAATTTTATTAATGAAAAGAGGGTTACAAAGCTTCTGAGTAAAAACAGGATTACAATAAAAGCACTGAAATAAGCTAAGATAAGTTAAAACTACTAAAATTACCCTACTCCTAACTAGCTAACCATCTAACTAACAACTTCCAAAATGTGGTGAGGGGCTTCTTTATATAACCTGAGGAGGAGCGTCTTTAGAAGGTTCCAGAAGCAAGCATCTTCCAAGAATATCCCCATTTGATCCCTTGTGACACACGATGGCCAATCAGAGGCTTCAATGACGCGTCCCATCTACTAATAAGCTGCCACGTGTGATTCTATGTGTCAGTGGTGTCAGGGGGTGGTTTGAATTGTCCTAATTACCCTTAATTGCTGTTAAACTGAGATGGGATTGGGTAATTTGTGAGAATGGTAATTACGGTTCTTGGGAGGATTTGGGGAAATTGGTACGGGGTAAAAAGGGGTGGAGGGAAAGGTAATTTATTTTTTATAATATTTTGGTTTAATATTGGACCGGGTAAAAGGATAATGGGCCATGGTTAAAATTTGGGCTAGGTGATGGGTTGTGGTTTGTATTAGGTTTATGGATTTCAAATGGCAGCATTGGTAAAACAATTCACAAGGACTATTTTTGCACTTTCTAAAATTTCAGGGTCTATTTGTGTAATGATGCGCGTGGATTGCAACACGCACTACGTTTTACCTCTCGAGGGATCTCGAGAAGCTTGCAATCCCCACCAGGCAGTGTACCTGACCGATGTAGTATAGTGTAGTGGCAAGTACCGGGGGATTGATCGTTCTCTCACAGGGAATAGTGTTCGTTAGGCTAAAGGCTACTCTAATCTAGGTCTAAGGGTGGAGGAAGATTCTTTTTGTATTTTTATATTTTATGAAAGCAGTAAAATCTCTGGTTTTGGAGGATAGGGCGGAATTAGTTGCTAGTCAACTAACCCAAGTTATCTACTTCTAAGCTACTTATATTTTTGTATTTTTTTGTTTTAGAGAAAATCAGTGGTGGAGAATAGTGTTTACTTAGATTTCATTACTCCCTAACTATCTTTTACCATGTAATTAGTATGTTGAGTTTGCGTGGATGACGGGTGTATTCCTAACAAGTCGTAGGGAGTGCGTTCAATTCCCTAACTCTATAAGTTCCTACCTCACTCTATGACGATACGTCAAGCATCCTATCATGAGCTCACCGATAGCAACCTATGCATGAAATACTACCTTAAAATCGATAACGCACATACGATTCACGTTTCTAAAGACGTTCAAGCTTGTTACCGTATAGGAGATTAGCCAGTTTTCTCTAGTCTAACGTAGATGAAACATTCATCCAAATACAATCACAACATACACATCACATGATAATCAATAGTTAGGTTTCATTAGATCTAAGCAAACACAAAGTAAATTAGCCTAGCATGTTAAAAGAAAGACAAGTACAAGCATAAATCACACAACACATAGACATATTGTATGAATAAAGACTTATCTTGGATTAAACATGCAAGTTAGAGGGGTTAGGATACCCTCTAAGGTCACTAATACACGAACTAGGGTTTAACCCTAAAGTTCTTCACACCAAAATTCGACTCTAGTTCTCCAAAGTTATATAAAGTAAAGAAAAATCGTTCTATATATATAGAAAACGCGGGCTGACGGCGTCAACCCAATAGGTGACGTCGTCAGCTCGGCGATTAGGGTTTTCAGACGGCCTTCCTTGACGTGGTCATAATTGCTGGTTCCAGATCTGACGGCCTTGGTTGACGGCGTCACCAATTTGCACTACGAACTCTCTGGCCCGTCACGAGTATTTTTCCAATTCTGGACTTCACTTGTTCCTGACGGCGTCACCTTGTAGAGTGTGACGGCGTCACCTTCTGTAATCTTCAAGGTCTTTTGAGTTTTTGTTGTTTTCCGCACTTTTTCACTCCGAAAACGCCCGAAAATGCTTCTTTTGTGATTTTCCCTTCAAAAGTACCTAAAATGAGAAAAGAAACGACTTTGGGTGAAATCCAAATCAAAAACATACGAATTAGGACTCAAAATGACCCCTAAAAACGTAACATTTTTCGTCTCATCATGTAAATTATTCCCAAGGACTAATCTTGACTATTTGTGAATCTTTGAGGACCATTGTTGACATTTTGAACTTAATTAGGATCAAATGCTTGAAAAATGCTTCCCGGCTCCGACTTTTTACACTCGTTCCAAATCTCGTGCTCGTGTTGACATTTTTGGCTCGTTTTTGTCCAATTTCTCAATATCCGTACCTGAACATTCATAAACACAAAAACACAATGTATTTGGCATATTTGATCGGTTTTTGGTCATATTAGTCCGATAATTAGGTAAAAAGGTATGTGTAAATACACACATACCATCTACCACAACTGCATAATTAACCAAGACACTGACATGCGCCAACCTATTTATTTCTTATTCCTGGTCAACATGACCAGCTTATGGCTTATTTCGTTTTGGGCTTATGTTTTAATAAGGTCATATTTTGTGGCTTATTTTAAAACTTTTCGCCTTATATAAGTTTACTATGTCCTAATAAGCTTATATAAGCCGTAAAGTTTCAAAATAACCCACAAACAGTGAGCTTATGAAACATAAGACCAAGACCAAATAAGCCATAAGCTGACTGTATAAGCCTTACAAACATGTCTTTAAAAGTATGATCCTAACAGTAAGTCACCAACTTTTAGCACCCAAACCAAAATGCGACAACAAATGATCCTAACCAAAACCAAGATGTGTCTATGATGTTATTTCTTATTTTAAACACAACCGTGTACATAAAAAATAAGCAATCTAAACACTCAAACTAAAGAAACCCAAGTAAATAATTAATTAATAAGCATACATACCTTGTTGATTTTCTTAGTAATCTTCCGACAAAAAATCGAAAGCAAAAGAAGCCCCTAGAATTGAAACCCTAACTGTTAAATAAAGATCTCATAAAAATTAAATCTTTATAAACATGGATAAATCAAAACCTTCCCCAACAATTAAGTTGAAGCTGAAAATTTGAACTCACTTAAGATTTTGGATTTATTGTTGCAACCTTCTTGTTCCGAGCTAGAAGTCCAAGGATGACGCTATTTTAGATCTAGGGTTCTGGAACTAAGGTACAAAGTGATATATAAAAGATATATGGGCAGAAAAAAAACTACTACATGGGCTAGACAAACAGGCTAACACATTGGGCCAAATTTTGGTGGGAAAAAAGGAGGGTAAAACGGTACCGTTTCCCTTGTGGTTTAATATAAACTCTTAATTTATTGCTCCACATGGTCTACGTTTTCCAAAAGCATGTTCCTATCTACTTTTGTAAACCCACGTTTTGAGACTTTTGAAACACAAATAAGTGATATATCACTCGTTTTTGCCAAACACTTATTTTAAATTATCTCCGTTAACAAAATGCAATATAGACACCCTCTTAGCATTGACTACTGATATAGACAATGACTAAAGGGTTTGTGGCCAAATGTTACATCTTGTTGTGTGTCAAGCTTTCTAATTTAATGATGGTGTATTCAAATTCTGTTTAGTACATATGATATAGATTTGTTGTATATATAATTATATATTGTGAGATAATTTTTTTTTGAATGGCAATTTTATTGATGAAGCTAGTAAGAAGCTAGAAAATTACAAAGAAATTAGGTGGGATTTTTTAACCAATCTACCCAACTAAATGAGGTTTTACATCTATAACGACACCAATAAAAAGAATTTAACACTACGTCGTCAAAGATAGACGCCTTTGAAGAAGAAGCCACGCCGAACACCATCTTATTCCGAAAAGCCCAAATGAACCACCATAAACCATAACACACCCCTTCTAATAAACTCTTGAGCTTAGATGGTAACCTTAAATTACGAATCCAAGACACCCAACCATCAAACGAATATAACTCCGTAGCACATACATTCCACCAAATACATATCTTTCGGAAATTCTCTTTAAAAATACGACAATCAAAGAACAAATGTGTCGACGACTCCACCGCCGAATCACATAAAGGACAGATAATAGAAGATAAATCCATACCGCTACGAGATATATTCCAACGAGTCGGCAAACAATCCAATCTCACCTTCCACGCAAGAATATTTACTTTAATGGGCACCTCTTTAATCCATCTAGTTGTAGTAGAAACGATCGGCAATCTTTTATCATCTATAAACTTTCTAGCCGAAGCAACATTAAATTCCCCCGAACCGGTTAAGTTCCAACACCATCTGTTGTCTACGGAATTTAGTAAAACACCTTCCATCCTCTCCAAAAATTTCAGCCACTGCTCGGTTTCAACTCCACTTCGAGGTAAACGACGAAAAGAAATCTGAAGGTTTTCTTGCGCAAACTTGGCAGCTACTGTAATGCTTTTATCCTGTTCCAGCGCGTACAATCGAGGTAAATCGTCTTTCAGTTTCGTATCTCCTCGCCATGAGTCATTCCAAAAAAAGGTATTAAGCCCGTTTCCAATCTTTTTCTGCATAAAATTAAAAAGGTCAATGTCATGCGAAGCTTAACCTTTCCATTTCCTTTGTGATGTTACACCAGATATACGGCTGTCCAGATTTCTTAGTTCTTCCGAACCCTCCATCCACACCATGAATGGAACTTATAACTCTAGCCCAAAGCGTCTCTTTTTGAGTGAAAAACCGCCACACCCATTTGAACAAAAGAGCTCTATTTAACGCGAACAAACTAGAAACACCAAGACCACCTTTCTCTTTAGAAGCCAATACATTATTCCATCTAACCCATATCGACTTCTTACTATTAAGATCGATACCATTAAAAAAATGACTACGTAAAGATTCCATGCGTTGAAGAATATGCATAGGCACCTTGAAAATAAACATATTGTAAATCGGCATAGAACCTAACACCACCTTAAGGAGTGTTAAACGACCTCCTATAGACAATGTTTTCATTTTCCATTTCGAGAGACGATTCACCATTTTATCCATCACCTCATTCCAAGATTGAGTCCAAGACATACAACCCCCTACTTTCGATCCTAAATAATTAAAAGGAGTATTGAGAACACCACATCCTAATTTAACCGCGGCCTCTTCTACCTTGTCATCCGAAACCAAAATGCCCATCAATTTACTTTTATTAAGATTAATACTAAGGCCCGATGCACGTTGGAAACATTTTAACATATACATTAATGTGTCAATGTTCCTATTGCTCCAATGTCCCATAAAAATAGCATCATCCGCGTAGAACATATGAGATAATTGCATGGTAGAGTTTAACACGATTCCATTAAACATCCCCGCATCCACCACTCTTTTAAAAGACAAATGAAGACTCTCCATAATCAAAATGAATAAAAAATGAGAGAGCGGATCACCTTGTTTTAAACCTTTGTAGAATTGAAACTCCTCCGTAGGACTACCATTTACTAACACCGAACCCCTTAAAGAGCGAAGACATTCTTGAATCCAACCACACCATCTATATCCAAAGCCAAATCTCCTTAACACATCATCTAGATAATCCCATCTAACGGAATCATAAGCTTTCTCAAAATCTATCTTAAAAATGAAAGATTGCTTTTTCTTCACTTTACACCATTGCAGCACCTCGTTAAGAATAAAAGGACCACCAAGAATTTGTCTATCCGCCACAAAAGCCGACTGAACCTCACTAACAATATCACTCAAAACCACCACAAGCCGATTTGCCAAAATTTTAGCAATAATTTTATATAAGCTCCCAATAAGACTAATAGTTCTAAAATCCTTTACCATCTTAGCATCAGGGGTTTTTGGAATCAAAGCAATAAAGGATGCATTGCATCCTTTAGGAAATATCCCAGAAATAAAAAAATAAGTGACCGCCTTTACTACATCTGCTCCAACTAAATCCCAAAACCGCCTAAAGAAACCAAACGTGAACCCATCCGGCCCCGAAGATTTATCAATACCACAATCCCATACCGCCCTTTTTACCTCTTCGTAAGAAACATCAGCTTCCAAATCTATTTGTTGCATCGAAGTTAATTGATGCGGAAATACCATATTTAAAAGGGGACGGACATACGACGGTTTATTAAAGCGACATTTGAAGTGCGTAACAAATTCCTTTTTAACCAAAACCGGATCGTCAATCCAAATACCATCTTTCAAAACACCACGAATAGCAAGTTGATGACGTTTCTTGTTAAGAATCCCGTGGTAGTATTTCGAGTTCTCATCTTCTTCAATCGCCCATTTAATCTTAGCTTTTTGAGCCGCCTCCATAGAATCCAATTTATCCAAATCTTGAATATTTTTAATTAACTCCATTCGTTTGATCAACGTACTATCCATGGCATTTCCATTATCAATAAGAACCTCCATGTCATGAAGCTCTTTTTTGAATTCATGTTTTTTTCGCATGTTACTGCTCCTTGAGCCATTCCACTCTCGAATTCGCTTTTTAAGAAACTTCATTTGATACAATAATTTCAACATGGGATTCGTCTCCCCTACTGGAAAATCGCTCCACGCTTTTGTAACAATCTCTACAAAACCATCAATCTCAAACCAATAATGGAATAACCTAAACGGAATTGGACCATAATCATAAGAAAACTCGCGTAACATGATGGGTCTATGATCCAAAAGATATCTATCCAACGTAATGGCAGAAAATTTAGGATTCTCATTCAACAAACCTTCCGACATAAGAAACCTATCCAACTTACTCATCTTCGTAGCAGATTTGTGACACCAAGTAAAAGCACAACCTCCAAGAGGGACCTCTTTTAGATTTGCCTTCGAAATAAACGTATTAAAAACATCCGCACCTTGAGCATTAAAAACCGACCCATATCTTTCATTCTTATTCCGAACCTCATTAAAATCCCCCATAACAATCACCTCACCATTCCAATTTGTAATCACATGCTCCAAGTAATCCCAAAGAATTTTCTTTTCAGAAAATTCTTGAGGAGCATAAACCCAAATAATCAAAATATTTATACCACTACACACCCACTTCCCTCTTATTAAGACAAAATAATCCGAAACCGTCGAGTTAATTTTCTGAAATGAAGATTTCTCCCACACACATAAAATTCCACCTGAAAACCCCACCGCTGGACTAACAACATAATCAAACGCCAAATTTCCCCAACATTTCTTTACATCAAACAAATCAATAGACTCCATTTTCGTTTCTTGTAAAGTAAGAAAATTTACCTTATTAGAAACACAAATCTCCTTTACCCAATCTTTTTTAGCCTTGGGGTTAAGGCCTTGAATATTAAGCGATACCATATTCATCGAAAAACATCTTCCACTCCTTGTAATTCAACTATCTCCTCAATATTTTTCATACAACCTTTCATATTATACCCCATAGTTTGCCCCACCTTAATTAATTCCTCCATAACAGTTAAAATAGAACCTCCATGCCGCGGAATTTCAACCTTTTTAAACTCACCTAATCCGACAGAAACATAAGCTGAATCCTCACCATTAACAACGTGTTTGCCAGGCCCCGAATTTGATATACCAGACGCGTGATTCTCTCCCCCCAATACGTTACTGTCCGCCTTCCCCATATCATCCCTAATCTGCCCCTCTTCAATGTCCTCACGCGGTGTAAAACCAGGTGGAAATTTCAAACTATCTGAACTATTCGATGTCTCATTATCCTTCTTTTTGTTAAGTAAAGGATATAGATCAAACGGGTCATCAGACTTTTGATCATTAGTACCACTTATACCCTCTCCTGCAACATTTTGAATATCCTCCTTTTCCAATACCGTTTCCGGCACCATGCTCTCCTCATCACTGTTAACAAAATCTTCCTTAATGACACCTTTAGATTGTTCGTCTTCATAATCACTATCCTCCTCACTTTGATCATCAAAATCCGGAACCCATCCTGTGACCTCTTTGGCTCTCACCCAATAACCCTTACCTTTATAAATAATTTTGAATGACTCAAAAATATTCAACGTGCCGGAAGTAAGAATACATAGCCTCTTACTATGGAGAAAACCTGTTTCCACATTCTCCATATAAATAATAGATCCCCATTTTGCTGCAATCTTCTTAAAAGTATTATCTGACCACATCTTTAAAGGAATACCTTCTATATCCACCCAAGTTATTCTCTCATCTAAAACAAAATCAGTAGATGAAACTTAAATATTCAAAAGGAAATTACAAAATGTCACAAATGGTGAAATGTATAGAAAAATGTCACCAAGTTCACTGCGCGATCTATACACCATGTTAGACTTTTGAACTCTTAGAGATAATTTATGCTGTAATTTTTTATATTAATGGTTTGTGCCAAAATACGATCAAAATAATCTAATATTATAACGATAGATATACAATGCAAGCTAGTATATAAAAATAAAAAACGATAAGTCGAGTTGTTGTCTCTATTCTATATATCCATATATGGCACTTTTCAGTTATAATTGGTATATAATTAAACCATTAATGAATGTTGAATATGGAGTGGTTAGTGATGCAATATATCGTAAGAGTGGTAAGTGCAGCTCAAGTTATAAATACGTCACGTCAGCTTTTACCCTATAACATTTATATAACACAAAACTTTTAAAACACCCTTTTAAGTAACATTTTTATAACACACCCAAAAAATAATAATAATAATAATAATAATAATAATAATAATAATAATAATAATAATAATAATAATAATAATAATAATAATAATAATCACTTTACACTAAAAAAATCAAAAGATAAAAACTCCATTATCCCAAACCCACACAAACCATACGTTATGGGATGACTCCCGAGCCTATGATACGATACATGATGCAATTTAACCGTGTTATAAAAACCAAATTTGCTCTATAACATGTTTATAACTTGCTACACCAAATACTCTAACGATGATAAATATCTTCTAGAGGACTTTATCATACTTGAAAGCTTTGAAGTAGTATATATCCACACACAAAAAGACAAACTTATATGTTTTACTAATTGACGTAGCCGATCGATCATAATTCTATTTGATGCCAATTTGTTATGTTGTTACTTTGAGAAAAGTTCTATACGAAACACCTTTTATCTAAAGAACTAACCGGGCGATCTCAACCATCCATCTCCCTTCCATCCAACGGTGTATAATAATTATACTTTTAAAATTAAAATAGGCTAAGGGGCATTTTAGTCATCTCAAGTCAAACTAATAAATCGAAAAAAAAAAAACAAAAACTCGTCCATTTCATTTCATAAACACACACACCAAAAACACACACTAAAACCGTTTCTCCCCCAATTCATTCCACCGCGAAACCCTAACCGCCCCTAAATCCGTTCATTCCACCGCGAAACCACCGCGAAACCACCGTTCANTTTGTTGTAAAATCTGGTGAATACGCATTAACAGCGACAAAGTGAAGGATCGGTCTAGACCCAAATCAATATCATCAGTTAATTAGTATGTATTAATGGTAAGAGAAAAGTTCTATACGAAACACCTTTTATCTAAAGAACTAACCGGGCGATCTCAACCATCCATCTCCCTTCAATCCAACGGTGTATAATAATTATCCTTTTAAAATTAAAATAGGCTAAGGGGAATTTTAGTCATCTCAAGTCAAACTAATAAATCAAAAAAAAAAACAAAAACTCGTCCATTTCATTTCATAAACACACACACCAAAAACACACACTAAAACGGTTTCTCCCCCAATTCATTCCACCGCGAAACCCTAACCGCCCCTAAATCCGTTCATTCCACCGCGAAACCACCGCGAAACCACCGTTCATTCCATTAAAATGGACCTACGATCTGAAATATCTCAATCTAAACAACCTTCGGCGGCGGAATCCGATCAAAATAAGCTTCCTAATGTCGATTGTGGTATATTTTTGTTAAATCAGTCTTTATTTTGAATTTTATTGATCGATTTCATTATTTTGTGAATGTATTGGCTTATTTTGCTTATTTTTGTGATCGATTACATTNATTAAGTAAAAAACACACACTAAAACGGTTTCTCCCCCAATTCCATTTCATAAACCCTAACCGCCCCTAAATCCGTTCATTCCACCGTGAAACCACCGTTCATTCCATTAAAATGGACCTACGATCTGAAATATCTCAATCTAAACAACCTTCGGCGGCGGAATCTGATCAAAATAAGCTTCCTAATGTCGATTGTGGTATATTTTTGTTAAATCAGTCTTTATTTTGAATTTTATTGATCGATTACATTATTTTGTGAATGTATTGGCTTATTTTGCTTATTTTTGTGATCGATTACATTTTTTTTGGTTGTATTGGTGATCGAGGAAAACCAAGCGGTGAAAGCAAGAACCTCGGGTCGTAGTCCCAACGAGGGTTGAAATGGATCTAGTCACTCGAGTCGTGAGTTATGTGAAGTGAATTGGTTTAAAAGATATGATTTGGTTTTAGTTATACTACGAAACTTGGTTAAAGACTTAAATGAAATAAAGAACGAGATAATGAGAAATAAGTTGAACGATAAAAGAAAACATAAGTTGAATAACACGTAAAGAAAATGAAATAAGAAAGAAAGAAAGAAAATGTTTTTGAGTTTTTAGATTTAATTAATAAAAGAAAAGTAAAGTAAACGTTTAAATGAAAATAAAACAAGTGAAAAGAAAAATAAGCTAAGTTAAAAAGATTTAAGGAAACTTCGACAGAGTAACGGTAGGAAATGAATTAAAGAAAACTCCACTCGATAAACGATGGAGTGTAAATAAGCCTAGCTCGGCTTGAAAAAATGAGTGAAACAAATAAAGAACGAAAGACTTGACACAAATTACCAAACTCGCTATATAAAAGAAAATTTAATACTCGCTAAAGAAATCAAACACTACTCGCTAGGACATTTAGAAAAACCAAACTCGCTACTTTATTTAGAAAACAAACTCGCTAGTCTTTAGAAAAGACATACTCGCTAGACATCAAGAGAAATGAAACTCGCTAGAATTATTTAGAACCATACTCGCTAGGTTTCAAAAGACAAACTCGCTAGAAAGAAAAAGCACCAAACTCGCTAACTAGAAACTCATACTCGCTAAGGAATGCATACTCGCTAAAATGGAAATGTGATACTCGCTAGTTCACTTGGACCATACTCGCTAACTAGTTGCCAAGACCAAACTCGCAACACAAAACTAGCATACTCGCTAGAAACTTGACTCCATACTCGCTATAAAAATACCAAACTCGCTGGAACATATTTTCATACTCGCTAACAATAGTAAAAACACCCATACTCTCTAAACCCTAATATCTAAACTCGCTAAAAATAACTTTGGACACTGGAAACTTTTTAATACGTGAACTAATGATTAAATTCAATAAAAACTTATAAAAACTTATTAAGACACTAGTTTAAGACTCAAAATAAGTAACTAAATAAGCTAAAATATTTTCTAGGGCTTGTAACTAAAAAGCTAGTTTTGACGCGAAAGAAAGATTGAAAAGCTTAAGAAAACGATTTGGAAACTCTTTAATAAGCTAAATGGAAACGTTAAATAAGCTTTTACAAGCTAACAAAACCCAAATAAGCTCAAGTCATAATCAATAGGCACGAAAATCTCTTTTCATGCAAAGGTGGTGCAAGACTTATGTAAGCTTATTTTGGATCAACATGGAAGTAAAGAAGCTCGAATAAGATGTAGAAATATAAAAGAAAGATTGAAAATAAGCTAGGAAATAAGCAAAGTAAAATGACTAAGACATGAAATAAAAGCTTGCATTAATGAAAATTACACTACAACTTGAAATAAAACTAGAAACTAACTAAGGCTAACCAC